>CM019182.2:39574414-39634950 GCA_009739505.2 Apolygus lucorum
AGATTTATAATAATTATGTCCTAAACTCTCTATACAATTATTGTGAAAGTTCCTTATCGGAGTAACCAGCAAGTAAGATCGGCTGAGCTCCGACGCTTCTTGAGTGATCCGGTTTGGCGTATCACCACATAGCTCCGTAAACCACTAGCTAAAGGTAAACCATCTTGAAGACCACATACCGATGGAACGTACCTGTATTCTGCACTTGCTTCATCTGGTACTTGTGCACAGCATAGAATGGAGACCGAACTGGTGACGCATCCAACAACGGGAGTACAGGGGCTTTGTAGAGAGTCTCAATTGCAGGGGCTAGTTGGTCAATTCCCCCCTGCAAAGCTTCTCAGTCAGAAGAAGACTCAGTGAATAACTTGAGGTAATTAGCAGTATATCTTGAGGGTTTCTTGAGGTTATGATCGAAAAGGAGCGAGGCATATCCGACCTAAATATGCCCACGATACTGTTAATTATATTCAGGGAACAAAGACGCTCCAGATGACTTTCTTGAGGGATCTCCGAGGTATCCTTCTAAGGAGATGAAAGGGCATCCCTCACGCGGTTACTCAAATACTCCTAATTCAATTCAGAAAGAAACCATGGATCCCCCCGAAACTGAGGAGTGACAAGAGATGGCCATGGTACAATCCGTCGAAGGCGTTCGCATAATCCATCACGATCATCATAGAGACTTTTGATTGATGTGGGGAGGGGGGGTGGTCAGTAGGTACCTCACACATAAACATATGCTTGAACATACATGTGCTTGGTACATGCTTTGAACTATGTCATCATTGACCACTCAGCAATTCAATGCCTAGTTAGCTTGCTTCTTTTTAGGACGTCCCACAGTAAGACTTGGGCGTCCTTATGCGATCGATCTGGGGTGAAGGAGGACAACACTCAACAGAAAGAAAAAATAACCACACAGTAATCCGTTTTAGACCATTCTGAATCCAAATCCGCGAAAAAAACCATAGGTGTATGTCTGTGTGTGTGTGTGTGTGTGTGTGTGTGTGTGTGTGTGTGTGTATGTGTGTGTGTGTGTGTGTGACAAAATCTTGTGTCGTCTGCACAGCCCTTAGTTCTCAACCGATTTTCCTGGTTCTTTTTTTGTTCGACGCGGAAAACTATCTAGTTGTGCACTACGTCGCCGGAATTTCGAATTTTGCCTTTTAAGGGGGGGAAAGGGGGGGTTAATGCTCAAAAAACGTGCGTTTTTGGGCATAATCTTGTGTCGTCTGCCCAGGCCTTAGTTCTCAACCGATTTTCGTGGTTCTTTTCTTCTTCGACGCGAAAAACTATCTAGCTGTGCACTACGGCGTCGGAGTTTTGAATTTTGCTTTTTAAGGGGGGGAAAGGGGGGGTTAATGCTTAAAAAACTTGCGTTTGCGGGGGGTAATCTTGTAAAATCTGCCCAGGCCTCAATTTCCAACCGATTTGCGTGTTTCTTCTTTTGTTTGACTCAAATAACTTCCGAGTTGTACATGATTTTACCAGAGTACCAAAATTTTCAAGGGGAGGGGGTGGGTGGGGGTATAATATTCACAAAATATCCGATTTTTCAATATTTCAGTTCCTTTACTGCTTACTAATTGTACCCAACCTTTGCAATTGAGGAAAAATTCTCATTATACCTCTGGATTTTCATGAATTATTCTCTGTGCCACCATGGAACTAATAGTGGTGCCACCATGGTGCCAGGACACCATAAACCGCATATTTCGAGGGTTTTTTTTTGTGTTTCACCTTGAATACGGACGTTAACATCGACGGACTGCCTATTAAAACTAATAGATGAAACTTCAATGTTAAGACGTATTTCCCCTTTGGTGCCAGACTGGCACCATTGGTGAGTGGAAGGGGGGGGGGTGAACTCGAATTCGCATGTTGGGTATCGTAGATCATGGATTTCAAAATGCTCTTCAGATTCGAGGCTCCCATGCCGCTAGAAATGTTTAGTGGATAAAGGTGAGGGGGGAGGGGGGGGGGTCACTATTTCTTATCCAAAATAATAAATAAATTACATCGAGTGAAACAGTTTTATCGCTTACCAGCTGGTTAAACTTATCTAATGCTTATCCAATGGGACGTCCCCTGGAATGCATGCATTACTAAACAATATGTTTTCAATATGACCTAGATGTAGGTACTTATTTCGATAGTACTTTTGATGAAAGGCAATGAAGTATGTAACTAAATAAAAAATACTGCTTCGTGATGGCTTTGTCTCATTCGCTGTTGTAGGGTTTCCAGGCCTGTGTTTGATTTTTCATAATTTCTTCAAAGGTTTTTCTAGTATTCAAAATCCCCTCATTTTCTTCGTCTCATTTCGAGTCGTGTTTGTATAGAATCTACTCAGTATCTCACCAAACAAATGAACCTATAAATTGCGCCCGAATGTACTGTTCGAATTTGGTGACCACACAAACTCTCGAAACCACAAGGTTTTTCAGTCAATTACTGAGTAAATATTTTCAGCGCCCTCTATTCGAACTTTTTTAGTAATCCATCGGTTTTAATCCGGGCAAAGATCACGTTTAAAGTTTAGGAACGAACCAATCTGTTTTAATTAGTGAACCCCGTAAATTGAAGGCACAAAAAAATCTAGACGAGAAAAAATAAACGAAAGAGCTGACGCGCTTGCCTCAAGTTATTGTCAACATCCTGGCGACCCTACTTTTTTAATTATATACCCCATCCCCTTCATCACCTTCCTCCGAGTGGGGCTTCTCGGTCAGAAGTTGCCTGAGTTTCCATTAATATGAAAAATGTTGTTTTGAGCCCTTCCCAAATAGTAATAGGATTTGGTGACTCGCAAAAGTGCGGATTTCTCCCCTTTTTTTCGCTCCGATTTTACCCCATTTTTTCCCTCTTACGCGTCGCCTCTCGCCATTGATTCCGAAGGGTCCTGTTTGTGTACGTCCTTTACCAAAAGGATTTTTTTTAATTAAATTTTTTCCCCTCGTCCTTTTATAACTCTTAACTCCCTCCAACAGATTTATTACCTGGAGTCACGAAGCGTCGTTAGGGCACACCTCGCCCTCATGGCGGGATTAGAATATTTCCTCCGGCGATATAAGAAGCAATTTTTATTTTTTCTGCCTCTCGTCTCACTCAAGGGGAGATGCTCATGACGAGAAGTGCGCTCTACTTCAGTGGCCGAGCGCCGAGATGTTTACGGCGTGGAAGACTCCCACTAAATCAAATCCTTCTGAAAACTTCCCCTCTTTCGTTGCGGATTTTGTGCACAACCTGAATTTATTTTTTATTCCTACGCGATGTTTGTACGATTTGAACTCCTCGTCTCCTTGCAAGAGTTCTATAGTCTTAAGATCAGCATGACCCATTTATGTTCATACTGTAATAATTCAACATCAAGAATCTTTCAATACTACCAAAAGAGATTACTTTTTGTTCCGGAAAAGTTCAAAGTCTTCCTGTTTTGACAATTTCATAAATCTTAATACTAATTTTGGAACATAATTGGGCAAAATAAGTGAGGAAATTATTATGGTGCAAGAAGTACCATTTGGCAGTACCTCAGGAGTCCCTGGGCTTTAATTGGTTGTTGTAGCAAAGTTTTGATGAGAGATAAAGATGAGGAAGCCAGGAATCTTCTTCACATGCTTGTCCTCCTACAACGTTGGCGACTATTCGCATGGTTTGCAACTTATCAACGGCTTCTCTGGCGTGTAGCTCAAGCCAAACCACTTTTGAAGATTTCGCAGTGAAAATGTTCCTAGGTCCTCGCTTCCCAACTACTACTCCTGCATGATTACTTGCAGGAGCGATTACTTATCTTGGCCAAAGTACTCTGCGCTTCACAGTCACCATAACTTCCATTCCTTTGTTTAGCTAGCGTTGCACTGTGACGTCATACGAAAAAAAACGACGCGAAAACAACTCCGACAACAGACAGAGTTCTGGCACTACCACACAAAACGATCCAGTGAAATGGCTATTCGAATAATGTGATTCAAATCTTGAAACTAAATAAGAGAAGATGAAGACTAATAATGCTTGATAAACTAGTAGGTAGAATCGTATTGTAAAAAAGTGAGTAATATTGTTTCTTTTGGTCACTTTTGTGTCTAGGTTCTTCCTGCCAGTTCGCGGCGCACTCTTGTGCGCACTACTCGGAAGGTAAAAGTTCGCGTATGTTCCGCTTCTGTGGTAAGCGCCACAGAACCTCCTTTGAAGTCAGATTGGTAGAATATCCGTTACGTTTCAACATGGCTGCCTCTTACTCATTGCCACCACATTTAAAATTTCCATCTTCCTTAAATTCTCAAAATTTTTTGGATGCGTTTTCGAGCAGCTCACTATGGTTTTATTCCATAAAAATAAACCCTCATTCGAAAAAAAAAAAATGTGAGGCAAATTCCCCATTCGTTTTCTAAGCTGTCCATGGTATCTCAAGTATGCGACGATAGGTCCACAACTCGAATGCTTCAATTTTCTTACAATGCGTTTCAGGCATCCATTCCATAATACATAATGGTGAACACGTAACATTCGTATTAACATAAAAATCGATAATTTCATCGTCTATACAAACGATCTCCTGGCAAGCTCAATAAGGCAGCAGGCTTCCTGGATACAATCCCGGTTCTCGTTGAAATAACATCCCTCACTCGCCCTGTACTTTCCCGAACAAATGCGGACAGTACGTGAGCTATCATCAGCCTTTCGGACAATTGGTCATACTTAAATTGAGCCAAAGTCCTAATCGAGATCTATTCCTCAACCTTAGTCGGTAGATGCTGAAAGTCCTCAAGACTAGTGACCACCAAAACGGTGGCCTGACATCGAGTCCTGAGGGGATCAAGCATGATGAAATACTTTTAAAATGTCTATGTAATCCCGAATTAATATGAATTCGATCCGGTGTAAGCAGTTTGATGAATCAGGAAAACTTGAGCTTTGGGAGCGATGTGTAGAAGTCCTGTGGTCATTAAGGGCGAGAGATGTGTCCTCAAATACCTCCTTATTCGAAATTCTGAAATTGAAACACAAAATTCTGTTTGGTTCCTAGTGAGTACGAGACAGAACTACTTTACCTCCTTTGTGGCTTTACTCGTACCCATACAAATCCGATGTATAAATCAAATTTATTATTGCAGTACAAATCAAATGATTTCAAATATGAAACAGCTCATCCATTATTCCATACTCGCTCTCAACTATTCTGCTGACCCTCAAATGCTTTATGAATTTAACATGAGGTCTGAGGTTTCTCATTGGTATTAAAATTGTAATTAATACATTCATTCAGAAATCCCATCCTTGAAAAAATACAACCTATGCTGCCCTTATAATATAACCTTGCAATGTCCATCAAAAAATTTGAGAAGTCTTAACTATAGTCCGCTTCAGTGTGAAGTAAACATTGATCACGGGTTGAATTTTCGTCCGACTGCCATTCCTGGAGTCCCGGACGACATCAGCTATCTTCCAATCAGAATTTGTACTGATAATTTTGCTCATGGCTACCAATGTCTTATCCTCTTAAGTGAAGAGGGGTTCACCAGTGATCCGTCTCGAGAAGTTATAGGGACATGTCATCCCGCCAGCGAGTGGTCACCCATCCAAGTAACAACTCGAGGCGACTCGAACTTTGGTGATCATACGGGAACACTTTGTTGTTGTTGTAGTTGTTGTTGATTTTGTACGTAAATAAATTAACTAAAGTATCTATGGATGGTTTTAATCTTACAATGCCCATCTCATCCTGTTTACATGAGTCAATATAGAATACAACAGTATTCAAAAGTTAAAAACTGCTACTCGTATAATTTATTGTTAACAAAATCAGAGTTGATCAACATCAGCAGTTCAAAACATGCAGTAGACCGGTTCCCTCACAGCAAGTAACAGTGAAATCACTATGCATTATTGGTTGATTTCATCTAGAAATTTCTATTTACGGAATCAATTTATTCACTCAGAATGTCGTGGATTACTACTGTTACTACTATTCGTCTTAATGGAATGAGATCGAGAGTGTCGGCCGGCCGGAAACGTAGGTGAGGGTGAGTAAAGGTAAATCACACCGGCCCGAAACCGTTAAATGATGTAGGTTTGGCAGGTTACATAATCACCGTTAAATGATTATAAATGGTACGGGTAAGGTATGAAGTTGACAAGGCAGAGTTAAGGACTATAATGGGTAACTGTCGGTACTTCGAGAAGGCCTTATAATTCTCCTTAGTGTCAGGAGAGGTTGATAGTAAAGAGACGAAGGGGAAGCTGGCGCCTCCAGTCTCGATCACTATTTCTGTACACCTGGCTTCTCGAGAAACCATCATACTTGAGCTTTATTCGTAAAATATGATTGCTTAGGAGGAGGTCACGACAACTACTATCGGAAAGTTTCTTGGCACATGTTCGATAAGTAAAAGCCCCGTTGGGCATATTTTTTCGGAATTACAACGCGGGTTTGATAGAATAATGAGGTTTTCAAAAAGTGATGAACCTCTTGAGATGAAAACTAGGTTATTTTCAATTTAGTATTATACTTGCGTAGATAATCATTACAAAAGCACGTTTCGTGCTTCTAAAGCTGAATGACGGAGATTCGTGTATGTTATACCCTTTAATTTTGTACCAAGAAACCCTAGCTATTCATAATGGCAGCATCGTTACAGCTAAACCACAAACCGTTCGTGGCCAAGGTGTAAAATTCAAGAGTTACTTGAGATATTCCCCCGCAATTGAGACATTTTGACATGCAAACTACTTCTCTTCGCCAAGAAGTGAGTAGATGGTGTGAAAATGACTTATGTCGGTGGCTCGGGCCATAAACCATGAAGCTCTTTTCCTCTAAGATAACCACGACGTTGGAGTGAGGGGAATTTCCCTCTCACTCTCTCGCTCCATTCAAGTTCCCCTTTTGCGTCACGGCGCTGGATACTCTCACCCCCGCTTTCCCGATAAGACCGTTCCTTCTACGCATACCTACACGGATTTTTCACCCTTCTGAAGTCAAGCTGAGAACTTCGTTTGACGTGATACGGAAGTATCTGGCGGATCAAGCAGAAATTGATTGATTCCTCTAATGGGCCTTGATATTAATTTTACCTCATCCACATACTTATGAAATCTTGTCGATCGTTATAAAGAGATCATTTTGGTTTATAATTTTCAATAATGAACCCTTGAAATCGACCAAGAAACCCCCCCCCCCCCTTAAAAATTTGTTGGTTTACGTTTCAAGGTGCGTAGAATCAGAAAATCAATACAATTTTTTCCGTCCGTCCGCCGTACTTTCCTTAGTTCCCATGGACCGATTTTGATGAAATTTGGTATACGGGCTCCATTTGGGGTCTAGTTGTGCCCGCAGCTTTTGGTTGATGTCGGTCACTTTTAAGGGTTGAAAAATAAGGGATGAAATTTTTAAAACGCCCTAGCTCACAAAATGTCAATATTAAGGTATTGTTTTTCCGTCAATTTAAGATAGTATTGAATTTTTAGAATTTTAGAGACCATGCGGAGCTCTGTAGGACAAACCGTTCGATCCCTACAAGAACTTAAGGGTTAGAAACACGAGTGTCAATCGCAAAAGAGGCCTAATTTCCGTTCAAATTTTAGCTGACCAAAATGGAATCGCTGTAGGTACGTGGTAGGCAGGTGGTGACGGTGGTAAAGCCGAGTTCTTTGCAGACGAAAGATTTATACATCGTGTTACGGTACAACTAATTTGCGTCTTTTTTTGTCTCTGGACTTTTTTTCTAACCCCCTTAAAATCCGACTTTTTTTCACTTTTAAGATGTTTTTCGTATTTTCGACCTTACACCATTAAAACAGTCATAGCGCCCTTGTTATTCAGTCAAAATTCCAATGTGTATATACAGTTGGGAAAAGCGTTAAATTTTCTATATCCTTAGTGCCAAATAAAACTTTTTAAAGAAAACTCTTTTGTTGAAAAATGAGCCCGAATTGTAAAATTTCGAAAACAGTTTTTTCAAACGTTTGTAAGCCCAACTGAAACTGCCTGTTAATTTCCCACTGTAACCCCAAACGTTGTCACAAAAATTAAGGTTTACAACGGTGTAATCATAAAATATTTTACAACCGAATTTGAGGGAGAAATTTAGTTTGAACGAAAAATTTGACTTTTCTCAACGAAATCGACAGTTTGACGGGGGGAACCCAGAGTCTGCTCCGCCGCCGCTCATCCCAAGCACCGAGTCCTCCCGTCAAACCGTCGATTTCGTTGACAAAAATCTATAACCATGTACCATCTACAATCTAGTTCTCATAATCCCTGAAAACTTCATCGGAATCGGATGAAAAATGTGGCAGTTATGGCTTTAGCAAGGATTTCTTGACATACACACACAGACAGACACGGAACCAAAATTGTTCAGGAAGGTCTGAAACGTAAAACGCGAGTGGAAATTTCGATTTTGGAGAACTTTTTTGTCTACCTTGAAAAGTGAAAACGAAGCTTTCGCTACCTTGGTAGACTCGGAAGCAAAAATAGGTAGGTTCCTCTCACACTCTCTATCGAACATCAGTTATCCACGGAAAGGGAAGAGCACCTACAACCACACATTTTGAATCTTTCTCCATTGCGAGATCTAACGCTCAGCCACATTATTATCGAAAATTTAATATTATTTAATAACCTCGTAACCTCCCTGAACGAACCCTCGTTATGGGTTAGTATTTCTCTCAAGAACCGGCGCTTAAAGTTCAAAAATTTCACCTAAATTTCAAATTTTTGAGGGTTTTTTAAATTCATAAGTGTGTCTACCTAGGGAAATGAAAAACTTAAATATTGCCACTGGAATCATCAAAATCTAAATATAATTGCCGGCTTTGTTCATTAACGTTTTTCCCACATTTCGCTGGCAATTATTGTTCGATTTTGATGATTCCAGCGGCAATCTTTTAGTTTTTCAATTCTCTAGGTAGATGCACTAATGAATTTCGAAAATCCTTGAGAATTCCAAATTGAGGTACAACTTTTAAACTTTGAGCGCCGGTTCTTGAGAGAAATTCTAACCCGGAACGAGGAACGAACGGCGACCGACTGTGACACCCTTAAAACCAGGTTACCGGAAAGATCGAAGTGGATCCTAGACTTTTCCAAGTGTGAATTAAGTTGCTTGAAAAAAAAATATAGCATTTGGGGCATTTTTTTTTTTTTTTTTCAATTTTAAGTAGCTCTAGTGATTTTTTTTAACCCGACATCTGTCAGTCTGTATTTGATCATGCTTGGGTGAGTTGATGGATCAAGTTGACTGATGTTCCAAATTCAGCCGTCTCTGACACGAAGTGGCACAGTGTGACATGTGAGGCCCTTCAGGCCCCCAGTAAATTCAGGAGAAGTGCCTGATCAGGCAACAAGGTTTACAGGAGAAAGGGAAGACGAGCTACTAAGAGAGACCCATTTGAAGTGCTGCTCCGTCACTGAACCCCAGTTCAAACTCAGCTCGAGTGTTCAGGTTCAAAATGGGTTCAGATCCTCTCTCGGCCTGGGCTTGTGCACTCCTGTTCGATTTCCTATAGGTCTGTGTGTGAAACCATCACAGGGAAATTATAGCGGTGCGAAATGTTATGTTCTTGTGATGGCTGCTCACGTTCTTGGTCCAGAAATGAATTTCAAGCTACAGTTGGAGTGAATTTGTGCCACTTATGAGGGGAGAAATTCCAGAAAAAACGTCTAACTAACTAACTCCCAGGCGCTACAGGACGATGTGTCCCTTGGCCTCCCTAACAACCTTCCTCCACTCATCTCGATCGCAGGCTTTACTCTTCCAGTTTCGTACTTTCATCTTTAGCAGATCCCTTTTCACGTCATCCATCCATCGTGTTCTTGGTCTCCCCTGCTGTCTTCTTTTTCAAGTCTTGATTTCCAAATCATCTTAGGGGGTCTTTCATTAAGCATTCTTTCCAGATGTCCAAGACACTGAATCCGACTGGCTTTAATGAAACGTACTATATCTTTATTAACAAGAATCGCCTCGATTTCCATATTTTTTCGCATTCGCCAGCGTCCCCTTTCGTATACTGCCCCATAAATTCTTCTCATAACTTTTCTCTCAAATATTCTTAGCTTGTTGGCGTCAGTGCTCGAAAGGGTCCATGCTTCGGCTCCGTAGCAAACCACCGGTCTAATCAGCGTCTGGTATAACCTTTTTTTAAGTGCTCTGGACAGCAGTTTTGATTTGAAAAGCTTGGTGTTGGTGTAGAATGCCTGGTTTCCCAGAATAATCCTACGATCAATCTCTGCTGTCATATTGTTGGTACTGGTAATACTCGATCCAAGATACGTGAAAGTATTCACTTTCCCGAATCTGAGCTCCCCTACGTCCAAATAACCAAGTCGATTATGATCGTGGCTGGGATCTGCGCTCAGAAAAAACGTCGCTGATATGAAAAAAGTTGTTCCACCTTTTCCAGAAGAATGCGCCAATGGGAATGCAGAGTTTCTATGGCAAACTTATAGTCGCTCAACGGGGTATTATTATTGTAGTTCAAATAATCGGTGGAGAGCAGAGGAGGTGCCGGTTAGACGCCCTTGAATGTTTTGACCGTGAAAAAGTTAGGACTGACCATGCATTAATGTTATGAAATTAGGAAGTAGCAATATTGTTTTCTACCAAAAATGTATTTCAGTATGTAAATCATTTCAGTGAGGAATTTTCTTTTGATTTCAGGGCCCGTTGATACCAGCTGCTTTCACCAATGGTTACCACTGAGATGGCCGCGTCCAAAACCAGATAGGCTAGAGAAAGTAGTGGAAAGATTAGAAAAAAACCCTGTACGTCTTATGTTATGTTACTAGATACTGTATGATAATTGTGTGTATGTCATGTGCTGGCGGGATACTCCTACGAATGCCTCCTCTCAAAAACGTTAGTTTTTAAGATTTGAAAGAAAAAATTTAATGGCGCGAACAAAAAAGGCGCTCTGAAAAAAAAGGAATCAGCCTCTGAATGACATATATATTCATATTTATATGCATTATTAATAATTAACTATATACATCCAATGTGTGTATATGTGCCTTAAGTGTTCCTTTACACTCACATATATACACAGCTGTGTCTTGATGAATGTATGTATATATGATTTCACCCTATGTACAATGTATTTTAAAGAAATGGATACCTTACCTTAACTATAACGAAAATCCACACCCATCTTCCTCATCTATCCTCCCCCGTCTATGAAAACCCCCTTAGTAGAGGTTTGATTTTTTCGAGATAATGACGAAATGAATAATATATCCTGTAATGTCTTTATTTTCGTATGGCCGACCTCCCTTTTTCTAGGCGTGTACGAAGGGATTTAATTCTCTTTCTACTAACACACACCGAAGCTCACTTACATGCATGAAATATTTTAATCTATACAAATTATATGTAAATATAATTGGGCGCATATATTTATATGATGTGCGTGATCTATCTTACACATTCATACGTACGAATAAATGTAAACGATTGTCGCTATTTAGACGTATTGTTATATTGTTGACGAATGTTCTCCAAAAAGAAATATGAAAAAAAAACTTGTTTTTTCGTTGTAATTTTTCATACTTGGTACGGTGAACTATCGATTTCTTTTTTGGTTTTTTGAAAATATTACATTTTAATGGTAGGAGATGGTAGTAGGAAGAATAGGCGGTTTTAATAAATTTTTATCGTTGAACTAATTTTTAATTTTGTTATTTGTCACGGTTATTAATCAAAGTGCAGATTCTTCTTTTTGTGAAATGTGTATATCAATAACGTAAACTCTGAATTTATAGGTAATTTTCACTCTAAAGCGCCCGGTAATGAATTTTCTTAAAGGATTATGCCTCAGAACCATGTTAAGAGAGAAAAAACTCACCAACCCATGTAACCGTGATATCTTTGTTTTTTAAATAGTTTATTTTCTTATGTATCTTGTCCAAAGGGATCATCAGGAAGTGATCACTACTTAGTTCGGGAAAATTGGATGTAGCTGGGTTGGAAAATTTCACGTAGTTTTCTACGTAATGATCAGTGATTTTGAGCGTTTGGAGATCACGAGGAATTATGAAGCTGTTTGTGGGAAGAAACTGCACGCAAGGAGGTATTTCAGTGTAGGGGAGACGAATGCCTAATGTAGATGACTTCAAGGTAAAAAGTGTTCATCAAAGAGCAGATTGTATAGAGAATATTTATCCTCATCCATACCTGATTCCACCATCTCAAGTCCTAATAAGGTGAACAATAGAAAAAACGAGTGGCACTATTTTTGAGAAATAACTCAATACTGAGTTCCTGAATCCTTGAGGGAAGGGCAATCTTCAAGAATATTATAAAGAGCATCCCTCAAAATAGGACATTCAGCCGGGAACGTGTCCACCTTACTCAAAACGTTCACGTGCACTCTAGCGGTCAAACTGCCAACTGAGAACGACAGCCATCTCTAACAATTTGAACCCCCGTCAAACCTCATTTTCAAACCCAGTTATTTCCAATTCATCGCAACGAATAAAGTGATCGACCTATTTCATTTCGCATTATCGCAACGAGGCTTTTTTTTGTTTACGTTGAGCAGTTGACGGGAAATGAAAAATTCGCAAGGACTTCCGACTGCGCGGGTTCCGAACCCTTCGGAAATCCAGAGATGCTCTAATAATCTATTTATATTATTATATTATAGCGTTGTTAAAAATTTTTTGTTGAGAGAATAAATTTCATATTTTAATAATCACAGGGTATTCTATTAAAAAAATTATTACTATTGGGAATACAGGCGATTTTTTGATTCGAAAACATTCATTGATAATCAAACATGCACCTTGGACCAACTGGTTTTTAATATTTAAGGATGAGAAAAAGTTCAGTTTGATAGCACTAAAATTATTTTGAAGACAAAAAAATCTTGTGAACGGGGAAGTAATGAAGGTAATTTGATTTTCAGTGCCTCCTCACAACTTTTGAGTAAAAAAAACTCTACTACAAAAAAAATCGTTTATTGAAAAATAGTGAATTTTTCTTCCATTTTGAAAAAAAAAAAACATAAAAAAACACCTATCGCGATTAAAGATTTGAAAAAGGATAATAATAATTCTATGGCCTAAAATTTAAAAAAGTGGAGGAAAAACAAATGTTAGCAAATTGTAAAAAAAAAATAGTTAACTCCCTTGGAAATAATAAAAACCCATTGAATTCACTGTCTGAATCGCAAATAAGGCGTGCTATAGTTGATGTTTTGTAAATAGCTAACGCCTGGTATAAGTATTATTTTCTGTAAATATTTACAACTTAACCAAAACAAAAATTAATGAAAAATTAAAACAGTTTAGTTCTAATAGATTTCTTGGGGAAGTTTGACTTGGAAAAATATTTGAAACGACTTTTCTAATCGTTTTGTTTTCATTGTTTTTATAAATATATTTTACAAAAAAGAAATCACATAATGTAAATATGCTATTAAAAAAATCCTCCCCCCGATCCCATCTTTTTCTCCCCACCAATCTTGAACTGCATAAAACGTAGCTTCTAGTGTGACCCAATTGTATTATAACAAAGCTCACTTCACTTTTTCCAAAAATGGCGCACATTATGAACAAAACAAAAAATATTTGCTAATTTAAAGATGCACTACACTATGGACGCGGTGCGCTCTATTGACTGTTTCTGTGGGTGCGCCAAAAAAAAATTGTTGATTGAACAAAAAAAACCAAAAAAAAAAGGAAAAAAGGGTTCTGTTTTTCGACACTATAAACAAAAAAACGGTATGAAGGGAAAATAGGTACGGTTTTTTCGGAAGGATTAAATGAGCAATACGGTACGCAAGTTTGTGGTTACGGCATGTGCGTGGTATATATAAGTACATAATAAATATATATTTATACATAAACTCTAGTTATACGAATGTGTTAAGATTCCCTCCCTTCCTTCTCACCTACACCTTTTCTCCCCCCAAAGAAAACCGCCCCTTCCCCCCCTTCTAAAACATAAAATCCTTGTCTATGAGCGATAAACTCAGAACAAAAGCAATACTTGATGTAACTTTATAGGTAATAATATTATACATTTTAATGAATATATAAGGAAAGATTATTGTCATATTGATGTAGCAGCTTGTGAGAACAAAAATGTGAATGATTGTAAATGACAAATACTGTATTTTGATACCAATGGATTAATGCTAAATCATTATTATCGTAATATTATACTCAAAAGCTATGTGAGGTTCCCGTTGTTTTGTAGCTGGTCTAAGTTCTCCTCAATACCTAATTTTCCCCTTTTTTCCACCGAATACTCTGTTGATACTCTGAATTACAATAATGAAATGCGATTCGTAATTTCAATGAAAAAAAAAGTGTTCTTTCCATTTTAATAAGACCGTATTAGCCGTGATTTGATGTGTAGAGTAGTACGCTAATACTCGTGATTTTTAGGCGATAAAAAATGGTTATGCTTGAAGCCCTCATTGTTCAAATTTTTCGTTTAAAAAAACGAACTCTTCCACTTGAAATTTTGACTCAGTTTAGGTGTAGTTTTGTTTGATTCTCCACACTAGTGCAGCGTGGTTTTGGGTAATGACTTATCGGAAGTGGAACTGTTTAGAAGGCTGACATAAGTAGGAGTAGCATTGAAGGCTTAACCTTCCATCGGCGGCAAGTCTCACGTATGACACGGAATGTAACTATAAACCCCCTTTTCTACCGTCAGGGTTGAGCAAACAAGGCACGTTATCCAGGAAAAAGTATTATCAAAAGTTGGCATCCGAAATTTGAAATAGCTCACGTTGATTTGTGTCTCATAGTGGCAAAATAGCGATCAGTCAGGGCTGGCTCTGAACCAACCGAGTAATATCACAGTTTCAAAACTGACTGTGAATCACGTTTTAAAAAAATCGTCAAACTCATAAGAAACCCCCAACAAAGTTTTTGTCCTCCACAAGTCTTGAATTCACAGTTTTTAGCTGGTGACTTGAGATCTACTACAAACTAGTCGATATATGTGGAAGGTAGCTGTTTCTAAGTGGGTAATTCGTGTGTGTTGATGTAAAGAGCATCGAAGCCTTGCATTAGGACTCTTCACGTGCAGTAGGACTCTTCACGGGAATTGAAAATGGCGGATTGAAGGGGGTCACGAGAGGGGAGGAGCCCCTGCAGTTTGTGGATGGGACTGCTGACCGAAGAGCGCAACATGCACTCTCCTAACGGAAGGTTAACACAATATCGGATAGAAATTGGGTTTTTCCATACTACAAAATAAGTTTTTTTTAATTTTTTAAAGTTAAAATTGGTTATTTTTAATATATTGTCACGATGTGAAAATTAGCCCCGGTAGATACCCAACCATGAAGTATGATGACAGTTTTACCAACTGTATCGAAAATTGAACCCCCGAATATTTATATAATTTTGAAAGTAGCCTTCAATAGTTTTTTTCATGTTAATCGGACAAATCATATGACAATAATTGAAGCGGGGGCTGATTGAGGTTCAGAGCTGATTGTATATAACCAAGAGGTGAATCGTGTACAACCCAGAGTTTTAGATATTGTGAAAAAAATTAAATAAATAATAATTCCTCGATTTATAATTGAAAAATTCCGGTATTGAACCGATTAGATCAAACCTTATAAAAACTTTTACCAGCTACATGTTTCTTATGTTTTCAGTTGTGCCCAAATTTCACGTTCATCTTATCTGAAGGCGGCTTCACATTGAAAAAAATCTAATGTATACAGCATGTCTATGTATGTACATACCAATAATTGTAGTTAATGTATCAGCACTACTATCTAATATGACTGTCGATTATAGACTAAACAAAACTGTTATATACATCTGCATACATTTCTATGTGATGTTGTGTGCACATGAAATATAAATATATACATAAAAATATACCTAAAATTTAAAAAAAAACTATATTATGTGAGAGCAATTGAAGAATGATGTCGACTTTTTACGTTTGTTATGGTTCTTTCTAGCCTAGCATTGTGTACATACGCGCCTTTACTTTTGTATGGAGAAAAAAAAGAAAGGAAACAAGATATAAAAAGATATTTTTTTTCTTTTTTTTTCGTCTTCTTCATTTAGAAAAAAAAGGAAGAACCTCGGTTTTCGAACTACCCGTTCCCCCATCCTTCCCAACGATTAGGCCAGACGAAAAAAAAAGTAGTAATTTATTTCGTTGATTTTCTACGAGAACTGTTGAAAAAGTTTTCTTTGTTGTTGGTTGAAATTTGTTTTATTTCGTTTTTCGTTGAAAGAAATAATGATTAGGTTATCCTATATAATATAGGCCATACTTGAAACTAGCGATTATTAAACAAAAAACCCCGAAATACCGAAGAGAAAAGAAGAAAACTTGAAAAAATAAAAACAACAAAAAACCAGTCTGGGACAGAAATTTACTTTTCCTTTCTAGTAATCGGTCTTAGTATACATACAACTCGAAATTTTTGACTTTTGATGAAAGGTATAGTTGACAAAATGTTTTAACTATTTCTTGTTTCTGTGAAACAGCGTTTTTTATGTGTAAATGTTGAAGAATTTGATGACTACCTAATAGAAGAACTTGAAAAATTGTTAGGATTTATTTTCGTTTTCCTGCTTATTGATTGAAGTTTTTTTTATTTTAATTTCACCTTCCTGTTTCTTTTTGATTTCACCCTGAAGATGTATGTGATATTAGATCCGATTACGATCACACACAAGAAGTAGAAACTTAATGAATCAAATATGATTTGATCTCACTTTTTCTATGCCAGCTTTAATACTTTAAATATTAAAAGAAAATTTAAATGCTATTATTGAGCAATATGAAACGGTGTTTTTGTACTCAAATTGTTTTAAATTAAACAAAAAATATATATTTTCATATTTGAACCATATTTATATAAGATAATAAAGTTTTAATGAACATAGTACCTAACTTTTATTGTTTAGCCAGAATAGTTTTTATTGTAATAGTAATTTGATTTGACTTTCATATGGTTTCAAACGATCCTAGAAAATCACAACAATGAGACAGTTTGTAGGGGTTTAGGATAAAAGACAAAAATGTGAAAGAATGTGATACTGCTTCAACAGTTTTGTTCCAAACTTGCCATTCAAATCGGTTGTCCCTATAGTTGTTCTTTTATCATTATAGTTTGGTTAATTTTTAATTTTATTTACACCATACCGAGTTACAAAATACTGTTAAAAAACTTTTCTTTTTCGAGTGACTAGTCGGTTTCTAACGATGCTTTTACCGGTATACGTAGTAGGTACATGAAAAATCAATAGCAATTTGGTGCATCATTACTCCCACTTAAACTTGAGACATATCACCTTTTTGTAGATTGCAAACTTTTCGTGCAAAAATTTAAAAAAAAAAAGATTTTGAAGTTTCAACTATCACATAAAAAAAATATCCTACTCATTTGGGGGGGAAAAAAAGGTCACTTTTTTCGTTACGAAATGCGCAATAGGCTTGTGAACCCGAAAAAAACCTCCTCCAACTCGATTTTCCTCTCCCCTAAAGCCAAATTTTTGGAACTTCCAATTTGCGTTCCTCCGCTAGAATGTGGTCTATAAGATGTAGTGTAGCTTTTAGCATGTTACCTCTCAAAATGAGGATTCTGACAATATATTATAGAAATATCTATAAAAAAAAACTTTTTGAAAATTAAAAAAAGATGTTAGTACTTTTGTTCCTTAACATAAAATACAGAAAAAGTCATTGGCCTTACGAATTTGTTATTTAAATCGTACTAATTGTTGTGGATCTAGAAATATCTGTATGATATACATGTGCTTATTTCTGCCTCCTTCAGCCTCGAGTTTTTTTTACGTTATTTGCTACCATTTCGTCCATTTTTTACTCACGACAGTACCAATAATTTTTAATTTTTCGAATATCCTTAGCAAGAGCCATTCAAAAAGCTCGGTATATATTTTTTTATGACTTTATCAGTATTATGCGATATGAAAAAGAAAAAAAAAATATCCCGTTCTATTGAACTTAGTGCAAACTTTATTATGCAAAGAGCTGAACACCATTCATTGTTTACATCTCTCTCTTTAAAAGAAATGAAAAAAAAATTAATAAGGTGAAAGTGATCAATTTTTTCAGCCGATACTTTGGGGTGATAATGTTTGATTCTCAGTGTGATCCTTCTTTGCTTTTTTCTTGGTGAAAGGATATTTGGAAAAGAGAAATTTTGCGAGTTAAACTTTTTAAACGTAGACTAGGACCTAACGAAATGTGAACTGAGGTGATTTGAAAAGATGGTACGAGAGAACACTGTCATTTGCTATGTGCCATGATCATACTTCTGCAATGATTGTGAATTGAGAATCAAACAGGATTATAACCTAAAATCGAACTGTAGAGACGTATAGTTCATAGCAAATACCTATTCCAAGTATTCAAAAATGCAATAGAGTTTTTTACTGAAGAAAAATTGAAAATTAAATAGTAGATTGATTTTTGCAATAACTAAAAAGCAATAAGCATTTGTTTGCAACAAAAAAAAAAAGCAAACTTGATACTTTATGATAAGCTTGATTTGTTGGCGTTGCACCTATTCTCACGCTAGATCGAGGCTTCGCTAAAAATTATTGCCAATTGTGTGTACAGTTAGTACCATTGTACATAATATTATTACATTATATGATTAATGATGACTATTATTATAATAAAAATAAGTCTATATTAAACATATACTTGATCGAAGGATATGGGTCACATTGTGCCGTACATGTGGAAAATATAAGAACATTGTTCATTCTCAGTCGTTTTCTGTTAACCCCTTGAAGTGTGATATCTTGAGACAGAGCAACGGAGAGAACTTAACAGAGAGAAAAGTACCTCTCGTTAATATAGGTGGCAAGTATTGTAATGGATACAATATCACGACGGTGCTGCTCGATGCCAGCCTGAGGTACTTCGGGACCAGGTGGTGGGGGTAGAAGCTGAGCCCCTTCCCGCTTCTTCAGACAAAGTTGGCTCATATTTACCTACTATAGGGTAACGGGCCCAATAGTTGGACACTTAACCCTAGAGTAGTAGACTTCCCTGACACACAGTTATTAGTAGACTACGTAAAAATGACGTGTGAAACTGAAAAAAATATTTTCAACACAAAATGGTCATATATGTTTAATTCATTCAGCAAAAAAGGACAAAAACTCATTCTTCTTAGTATTTATAGATAATATCTATAAATATTATATTCACCCTATAAGTTTCAATCAAATTGGTCAAGCAATAGCCGCTGCGCATGCGCGAACTTTAAATTTATTGTTACAACCAAAACTCCGCAACTATTCAACCAATTTCGATGAAATTTTCAGGGATTGTGTGGGTTAGGTCCTAGACGGTGGACCACTAAATAAAATAATAAAATTCTACGTTTAATTTTAAACAAAACTCAATTACGAGTATATAACAAATTAATACCCATAATCCTAATACGTACACCTATTATAGTTTTAGTATTGAATAATAATAATCATTATCGTCATAACTTCGTAGTTTTATTTTATACCTACACTCTTTCGTTCTTTTATTTCAGTGGTTTATATACCACAACTATTTACAACACTATTATAAACATTAATACCTGCAAAACCCTATCCAGCATATTATCGCCAATATTTTGGTATTCAATAACTCTTTGAATCATAATTTTTTCGCCAACTGATTCTATACGTGAATGTTACAATGAGTGAGGACTATTCTAGTATAATATCTATAAATATTATATGTTGAGTACATAAAATAATGTTTTCTAAAGAGGAGCTATGAAGACCAGAATTATATCACACCCAAAACTCGATTTTTACTCTGGAAATATTATACTCGATAAAATAAATGTTTTGAAATAAACATACTATGCTTGAAATATTCTGAAAGAGAAGATGAATGAAAATTTTAGAAAAAAGAGGAATACTCTGGGTATTTTGAGATGTGGAGAAAAGGTGTGTTCATTCTCAATTTTTTCATAATATAAATGTTATAGAAAAACGCTGCAAATTATTTCACAAAGGTTTATTATTTTCCTGTACAGATCCCTCCCTGCTAACCATAGGTACCTACTACTTACTAGGGCATTTTTGAACATTTCTACCCCAACCACCAACCAAAGGGAAATGAAGGGTTGAAAATTTCAAAAAATGCCCTAGTAGGTAGGAGGTACCTATGGTTGGCAGGGAGGGATCTATACAGGAAAATAATAAACCTTTGTGAAATAATTTGCAGCGTTTTTTACCTAGGTACCAACTTTTTTTTACCTATCAACCATTGGTAGGTACTAACTATCACACCATACTGCCTTCACACCTTCACAATCAAGTTTATTACGAAGAACTAAACGCTTCACACTCGATTCGAAGAAATAGCGAGCTTCATAATATGAAAAAATCCATATTATGGAATTTTGATAACTGCTTGCTAAGGAGATACAGCATCATCTGGCCTGAATGTTACTCATTCACTGAGTAGGTAACATTCAGGCCAAATGACACTGTATCTACATTGGAAGCGCTCGCCCCCTTTACAACAACAGCCAGGTATGACATACTCGCTTCTGACTATGGAAAGTCGCTAGGCAACGATCATGAGGATTAGACAATAAGCGATAAACAGTAGACTCACGCAAACATCGCTTTTTGAGTTTAGTTGCTAAATAGTAGACATAGTCAAACAGACGTGATGTCAATCCCCCCTTATTAGTAGCCACACGTAAAAATTACTCCAAATAATTTTCAGCAAATAGTAGACTACGTATCTTTGACGTGTAGGCGTTATGGAAAACCAAGATCCTGACCAGGAGAAGTGGAGATGACGTATTGACACCACAAAGGTCATTTAACTGCTAGGTACCGATGGCACTGGAGGAGGCCCAGTTAAGAAGACCGAGTGGGGGGATTCTAGGGGTCTCATTTCCCCACTCATTACGTAATTTTTACGTAGTCTCACTAAAATTCTCGCTATAAAATCAGCATTTCAGTAAATCTTCTTGATGTTTCCCCCTTATCTTCTCAGAATCTGTGGCTATATGATAGAATAAATTCTTTTTTGATTGGATAAGAGTGGAATTTTGAAAAATTCATGAAAGTCAAAACTTAACTTGGCCCAGTAGTTGGACACTACTTTTCTTCGCACTTCTCTTGTGAACTTATATTAAAATGTACTACAGCAAAAGATAACAATTGTTCAATTCTATCTTTAGGAGTTTTTGTTAGCTCAAACGAGCTTCCTTCAAAGAACTTCATGATAAGGTAAAATTCCAGCAGGTTTTTAGAAGGGAGCTCGTCTGAGTTTACAAAAACTCGTGAAGACAAGATTGAACAGTTTTTGTTTGACAATTTCGTTATTATAATACGAAGAAAAGTGGTGCCTAACTACTGCTTCATTCTTGTTTCCTAAAATTAAGAGATTCAGTGAAGGCAATCGTGAAAAACTTCAACATTGGTTTCGAAGCATTCTTATGATTCAGTCTTTATTGTTTCAGTCTTATTGCTCACACTAAGCTGCCAACCTATCTGAACTCTATTTGATGATTATTTTTCCCTTTTCGGTGTTTACATTCATTTTTGAGGTCGGTCCGTTTTTTTGTTTAAAAGGTTTTTATTTTATTATTTTTCCATTTAATAATATATTTTATTTTGCACTTTTTAGTGGTCCTCAATTTAAATCAGTTACCCGCAGTTTTTCTATCAATCTACTTCCATACTGTGAATCAGTTTCAGTAAGGTGAACCAGAAGCCAAAGGTTGGACCGCATTTTGTAATCCGGATCAGTTCCCACATGACATGTGGATGTGTAGATGAGTTTCCGTACTTTGGATCGGTTTCAGGAGGTATTTGGGTCACTTTCCTACTTAGCGATCTACTCTCTTATCCCCTAACTGTTCGACTTAATTCATATTTGATGGTACTTGGTAGTTCTGACAACACAATTCAACTACTCAACCATGATAGCTGACGAGGGAGCACATAGCTATGTAGCACATAGCTGACGAGGGAGCTATGTGCTACATCTACTTGGTAGAAAACCATCCCATCACCTAACTGCAATATATACCTAATATTAGGTAGGGAACTATGAAGTTCTGACGATCCCCTATACCATTACCTGCCCAATCATGTTATTGGTGATGAGGGAGCTATGTGCTACATCCACTTGGTAGAAAACCCTCTCATCACCTAACTGTACTATATCCCTCATATTTGGTAGGAAAACTCACATAACTTACTCGTACTTGAGCTGTCATAAACATGTTTCATACGGCTCATAGAGGCTCTGAGCGAATAACACCATTACGTGACACCGTTACGTTGTACAACAATGGCGAGATCTCAAATCAGAGATCTCTCATCAGAGATCTCTCATCAGAGTCCATTTGTAGACTAAATGCGTGTAGAAATTTTGATTTTAAGGGGATCTCAGTCGGTCGTTGAACATTCCTTGTTCCGGGTTAGTATTTATCTCAATTACAGGCGCTCAAACTTTAAAAATTGTACCTAAATTTGACATTTTCAAGGATTTTCGAAATTTATTAGTGCTTCTGCCTAGGGAATTGAAAAACTGAGAGATTGCCTCTGGAATCATCAAAATCGAACAATAACTGGCAGCGAAATGTGGGAAAATCTTAATCGAATAAACTCCATCACTGAATAAGCTCACCTGGAATAAGCATCTGCACTACGTTGCCAATTGGGGCAAAAGGGCTCTCATGAGGGCCAAACGCTCATGTGGGAAAACCTGGACTGAAACAAGTATGGTCCGTTGGATCTACACTGCGGTGGTAGGACCCATCATAGTGTACTGCTGTGTGGTGGCCAAAAGTTTGCCAGGTAGGAGCCTCCTCCGCTCTAACCAGCGTTCAACGGCTGGCCTGCCTCCCCATAACAGGAGCAATGCACAGTACCTCAACTGCCGCTATGGAGATTCTCCTGGAGCTTCCCCCCATGGTAGCCCTGTTGCCTCTCCAAAATCCTGGGCCTTTTGTGCAACCCTATGCTTTACATGGTGGCGGACATTATGCCTAGAACTTTCACCTAGAAACACCCCCTCGGATCAATCATAAGATCGGAGGGGCGACGAATCTCTCAATGCTGTCCCAACAACCTTTTCTGGTATACAGATGGATCCAAAATGGAGAATGGTACAGCGATTGGAATTTACGGGGCTAATCCCAGATGGAGCCACTCAGCTGAGAAGCACAGAAGAGCTGCTGCGGCTAAGCCTCAAGGAAGTCAGGTCAGTGGTTGGCCTGGTAACAGGCTTTACTCCACTCCGATTCCTTCTCAACCGCATTGGGGTAAACCAGAATACAACATCTCCAGGCTGAAGAAAAAGCCTCCCACATAATATTCGATTGCAAAATGCTGTCAAATCGCAGGTTTCACCTACTCGGGTCACCTTCACCCATGGAGGCTTTTCCCAGCACAAATCTAGCCAAACCGCTACTGGCCCTTACCAAAGTAGGTTTGACTAAGAACAGAATCCGCGGAGTAGCACAATAAGCCACTAGGCTTCAGCGCTTTGGGCTCCCATCACCCTGATCCGCGGATTCATCTACAATCTACAATCCATCACTGAGGAAAACTACGTGGCAGCAGACGTCTAAAAAAATTAAGCATTGCTTGAATTTTTGTATAAACCCTGTGGTGAACGTAGTGCGCTAAAACCGTGAAAATATAATTATTTTTCCATAATTAAGTAAACTATATTTTCAAACTATGATAATTTCAATAATTTACCCGACAAATTTATTATAGTTCACTGAATTTGCCACAGTTTGAGACTCACTAGATCTCTGTAGGTCAAATAACTATGAAGATACGGCAATTTAACAATAAATAGTTATAGTTTGAACATTATAGTTGAAAATCAAGGGAAAGGCACAAATGTTGTGGATTTTAGCGCATTATTTCTGCAGCACAGGGTATTCAGGGTTAAAAATTTGGGAAACTAACAACCTACCCTTAGGGCTCAAATGTTTACCCTTTCATTTGAAATGTTTGATGTATAAATTGACAGTAGGTACTTTTTTTAATATATGTTTTTTTGCTCTTGTCAAAGATTCGTTTTGTAAATATAAACCAGCTTGTCTGTTTCCTTCCGCAAGAAATAATTATGACCTCGAGGTAAGTAGAAAAAGGTCGAAAAAAATTCTGAAAAAACCTAATAAGGGTGGTTACATAAACGTGATGAGGAGGCGGTGGTGGAAAAGGGAAAGATGAGCTCCTAATAAGGCGAATAAGGGAAGCCTGGTCTGGAGGCTCCTTATCTCACCACTTCCGCTCTACTGACCCGGAACTACTCCATGGAAGGTCATTAGACACAAAGAAATATTCACCCTTTTTCCCGGAGCGTACCCTAGAGCGTATCCTATTTGCCCAGAGCCGTCCCCACCACTCATTATAACGACGGATAAACTTATTTTTACTGATCGTAAACTTTCGTCTAAGTTTCGTCCCCTGAGGAAAGAGGATCTTTTGGGGCGGAACACGTACAACGGGAGAGCAAAAGACCATAAAACCGATGTCATTTGGTGTCTTAGAGCGGGTTCAGGAGACATTTTCCATCGTGCGCCTTCAAAATTAATGTATTTCCTGAAGGCGCTGAAAATGCTGGAGGGGTAAAATCAATGGAGAAACGTCTGCTTCGTTGGGTTCACCGTACGTCTTCCTCACGTAACAGCGAAGTATAAACAGTGAATCGTCCTCTCAGTTAACACTGGCAATATGAAAAATGAACGGATTAGGAACAATCGTTCTCAATAAGTAGGTAGGTACTCAGTACCATCTCGCTTTTTAATGGAGACCATGAGAAATAGAATAGAATAGAATAATAGTTTATTAACAGAAAGAAAATACAATACAAAATGGCATATAAACAGAGAGCAAATAAACAATTTCTTTCTGTCCACCAACCAAATAAGTTCACAAGAAATAGAATAGAAATAAGATATGAAGTGAAGCTCGATTGAATAAAGACAACAATACCACAATTGCAATAGTGAAAATTAGTTAAGAAAGCATACAATTACCCCAAAACGAGGAGGCTATGTGCTACACCCACTTGGTAGAATACCCTCTCATCACCTAACTGTTCTATATAGGAGAGTCTGGAGATGAACCTGGGTAACCCCCCACGCTACCTTCCGTTTAAGTTTATTATTTTCAACTAGCTGAAAAGCCTGCTAAAAACAGGCAAAAACAAATCGTAGATATTTGAAGAAAAATTTTGATGTTGTGGCCTGGGATTGAACCCGGGACCCCCACATTTGGACGACGTACATACGTAAAGGTGGGGTTTTATGCACATAGATGTTATAAATAATGAGATGAGATAATAAATGAACCATTGGAATCGACCAAGAAGAAACAATTTTTAACTACCCCCTAAAATTTGGTGGTTTACGTTTCTAGTTACATAGGATCCGAAAATTGAATAAAACCGCTGCAAATTATCACACAAAGGTTTTTATTTTTCTGATAGATCACTCGCCTACAAAGAACACAACTTTGCCATTGTCACTACCTACCAACCTAATTTCGCTTCACATTCAAGTTTAATTTGATGAATCAAACGCTTTAGACTCAATTTAGAAAAAATGATTGTTAAGGACGCAAACCTGAGTACAACTCGAAAAACGAACAGCGATCGCACTTTGGTCAGCTAAAATTTGAACGGAGATTAGGCCTCTTTTGCGATTCACATTCACGTTTCTGATTTATCGGTTGATCCTCCGGGTGGTCTCATTCGATTCTGAAAATTCAATACTATCTTAAATTGATGGATAAACAATACCATTATATAGAATTTTTTGAGCTAGGGCGTTTTAAAAATTGCAACCCTTATTTTTAACCCTTAGAAGTGACTGACATCAACCAAAAGCTTCGGGGCACAACTAGACCCCAAATGGAGCCCATATACCAAATTTCATCAAAATCGGTCGATGGGAAGTAAGGAAAATGCCGCGTACGGCGGACGGACGGAAAAATTTGTATTCGATTTTTGGATTCTACGTACCTTGAAACGTAGTAAACCAACAAATTTTGAGGGGGGGTATTTTTTTTCTTGGTCGATTATAAAGGTTCATAATTGAAAATAATATAATTTTCCGTCCGTCCGCCGTACTTTCCTTAGTTCCCATCGGCCGATTTTTTGAAATTTTTTTTATATGGGCTCCTTTTGCGGTCTAGATGTGCCCCGAAGCCTTCGGTTGCTGCCAATCACTTCTAAGAGTTGGAAATTAAGGGTTGAAATTTTCAATAGTGCCCTACCTCAAAAACCCTCGAAATAAAGGTATCGTTTTTTCACCAATTATAAATAGTATTGAATTTTTAGAAATTTTAGAGACCACTCAGAGCCCTGTAGGACAAACCGTACGCTCCCCACAAGAACTTGAGGGTCGGACTTTCAATAAATCATAAATACGAACGTGAATCGAAAACGTGGCTTAATCTCACCACGTAACCAGAAGGACTCATTTTAAAAAGAATCAGGCAGATTGGTACCAGAATTTAAAAAATGCAGTGTCCACATACAAAAAAAAAAAAAAAAATCGGCATCCCATGGCGCACCGAAAAGTGTTCTCCTTCACGCTAAATCAGTATAATGAAGTAAAGTAAACAGTAGAACAGGTAAGTAGAGTAAAGATGGAACGCTAAGATAGATACTAGGCAACTCGGCAGTGGCTGTGGCTGTGGCTGTGGCTGTGGCTCGGGCTGCTCTGTGGTGTCACAACTTCCTCTCTCTCAACTACAATTTTCCCTCTCTCGCACACACACATTTCCCCTTCCTCAAACTTCTAGCCCCAGAAGCGTCCCAGAACTCAGCCTGAAGTAATGTGTTGAACGGTTACAGGCTGAGCTCCTGAACTCCCAGGCGTGGGAGAAAAGGAGATGGTTTTTTAATGAGTTTGAATCCCACATAACCTTGATGATGCGAACCCATCTTGAAAAAAAAAGCCCCCAACTTCTCTTCCCATCTATCCTCTTTATCAATTCTCTATCCTGTGCTAACTCCCTGTCACTCTCTCTATCCTTCTTTCATCCCCAATTTTCCCTCTCTTTTTCTCACACTCCATCTTCCCTCTCTCTCTTCATAATTCTGTGGTAACCTCCGTGGCAACTTCCTGTCTCTCAACTTCACACTCTCTACCGGTTCTTTCACCTCTTAATCCTTAGTCCCCAACTGCATTCCATCTTCCCTCTCCCCCTTCATTCTTAATTCTGTGGTAACCTCCGTGGCAACTTCCTGTCTCTCCTTAATCCCTTCTCTCTACCGGCACTTCCACACCTTAATCCTCCTAGTCCCCAACAACATCCCATCTTCCCTCTCCCCCTTCATTCTTAATTCTGTGGTAACCTCCGTGGCAACTTCCTGTCTCTCCTTAATCTCCCCTCTCTCTACCGGCACTTCCACACCTTAATCCTCCTAGTCCCCAACAACATCCCATCTTCCCTCTCTCTCTTCATAATTCTGTGGTAACCTCCGTGGCAACTTCCTGTCTCTCCTCAATCTCCCCTTTCTCTACCGGCACTTCCACACCTTAATCCTCCTGGTCCCCAACTACATTTCATCTTCCCCCTCTCTCTCTTCATTCATAGTTCTGTGGTAACCTCCGTGGCAACTTCCTGTCTTATATTTTCGTTTCTCTACAGGAACTTCCACTCTGTCAAGATTTTGCTCCCAAATGCTCTTCATATTTGTGTACAAAGTGGTGAAGTAGTTTTAAGTCTCAAATGAATAAATATTTGCATAAATTATTCTCATTACTGATAAGAAATAAACACGTGTATATAATAACATATTGATCTGTTCCCCAATCATTATTTATCGATCTAGCATTTTACATTAAATCGCGTACGATCGTTTCATGTAATGGCGCCAGTACTTAATCTTCGTGTCAGCTCCACCCTCTCTCCCTCATCCCTGCTCCACCGACAACTTAAGGTTTTGTAAAGAAGTCCGAATCCTTCCCTCCAGATTAATCACCTCCCGGCCAACTAATGATGTGCCACTTCGAATGCTTCAAGACTCTTGATTTATTTTCCTAAGAACCCTCCCTCTCTCTACCCTACCACTACGAGGTTTCTTCCACAACGTAATCCCCCACCGTTCTTCATGTGCTGTCTTTTCACTCTGTCGTGTCCCCCAATCGGCAATCTGAAAGCCAGGAAGGTCTCAATAGGCTGGGTTTTCAACTCTTTTCACAAGGAAGGCAAACTGGTAATTTTAGGTAAACTGATGTTTCGGGCCATTTTGTTCTAGTACAGAGAGGAGCAATAGAATGATTATTAAAAATTCTATGTACGTGTGGTGCTTCCTGTGGGCACACCTGCCTCTCTTCCACCACTTGTGGTTGTTGATCTATACAGAGAAATAATGGACCGTTGTGTAATAATATACAGTGCTGGTAGGCACCAGACGAGTAGGTAGTTGTCCGCGACCAGGATCCGCGCTATTGTCTCGCGCTCTCCAGATTTTTAAGCCACCCCCGAGAGAATTCAAGATGAATGGGACACTCAAATTAGGGGATGCTCCCGACCCTCGTTGGCGTCGCGAGTCGAGGCGGGGGTGAGAAGCCTTCCATTGTCCCACCCCCATCTTCTCACCCTGATAACTTCTTTACAACCTCTCCATCCCATTGTGTCCCAACAGCCTCTTCCGCGTCTCTTCTTCTTTCTGACAGATTTCATAAGCATCGTCCTCCTTTTCTCGACGAACGGAAAAAGTTCTTAAACTGCTCGGACAATTTCAAAAACCTTCACCAGTTCATGAACTTCCACATGTTCCCTGTGAAACTGATGGTAAGACTCGATGAATTGTTTGTTTATATATTCTGATTAGATGTGAAGAGCAGAAAGTTAATTTTGGTCTAGTATTTTTTTCAAATCAACCTTGGAACTCAAGGAAAAATGAAATTTTAACCCCAAAAAAATGAAGCTTCTAGTTTCAGGTTCGTAGAAACAAAAAACTCTGCAAATTATTACACAATGGTTTATTATTTTTCTATATAGATCACTCGTCTGCAAAGCCACCACCTATCCAACATGAAGAAAAACATCGATCGCATTTCGGTCAGCTATAATTAGGAGATTAGTCCTCTTTTGCGATTCACACTCGTGTTTCTGACTTATCGTACGTAAAACCCTTAAATTCTCGTAGGAAGCGAACGGTTTGTCCTACAGGGCTCCACGTGGTCTCAAAAAATTCTAAACTATTAAAATGATGGAAAAACAATACCTTCATATCTGAATGTTTTGAGTTAGGGCGTTTTAAAAATTTCAAAATTTATTTTTCGACCCTTAGAAGTGACCTACATCAACCAAAATCTTCGGAGCACAATTAGACCTCAAATGGAGCCTACATACCAAATTTCATCAAAATCGGTTAATGCTAAGTGGGGAAAGTGCCGAGTACGGCGTACGGCGGACGGACGGCCAAATTTTTATTCGACTTTTGGATTCTACATACCTTGAAACGTAAACCAACAAATTTTGAGGGGGTGTTAAAAAAAAAATTTTCTTGGTCGATTCCAAAGATTCATTATTGAACATAATAATCCAAAATCGAATAAAACGGCTATTGCTAGCGGGCATTATTGACTGACCCCCGTCCTTACGAAAGTCTTACGATTGTCACCCATGGTTACACCTTCCACTTAATACCTGTATTACGCTTGCCTCCCATTACAGATCCAGCCCCTAGTTCAAAAATTAAAATTGCCAGCCAAGAGTTCGGAATAAAGATGAAATGAGACAGGATGCATGCAGAATGTTAATTAGAAGAGATCACCTCCATCTTCAGTCAAAGAAATTAAGTGCATTTCATCAATCCTTCATCCTTGTGGTTATTTTCGAGAGCAAGGGGTGTGAAATTCGTGCAAGGAATTTAGTCTAAATTAAACTTCCATCTGGTATGATTGAAGTCCCCAAAGAACACGGCCATGTTGGGTTCATTAGGTTCTGGAAGCCCACATTCGCGGTCGGTCCAACAACACCCATTCGCTGAAAACGTCACCGATGTCGCCAGAGGTGAGAGGGTTCAGAGGGCAGTGGTAATCACCCGAACATTCGATAAAGATAAGGCAGGGATAGATCGTAATACTGCACTCCTAAGACCGATCCACTTTCTCCCTCTTGGGGGGCGATTGATCCCTCTCTTAGCTACTTAGATCCTGCTCGGTTGGATTCTTGATGGGGGCATCACCTGCCTACCGTCATGAGACTGGAGCTGGGTCTGTACAGCCAGCCTCTTGGAAAACAATCTTCTAGGAGTCTTATTGAGGATGTGTACACCAAATTGTTGGACGAAGCTCCAAAATCCAAAGTGTACAGTGGTTTTTAGCCCGGGAAGGATCCTCGGGAGAATATCGACCAAGTTCTTGTTACCGAGACATATCAATCTTTCTCTCACGGTCCTGTGTCATCTATCCAATAGTCCGGTGACGTCATGGATCAGATATTCGGTAGTTTTCTCACACTTTGACCACTTCATCACTCCCTCAAGAAACCAAATTTTGAGAAATATTATCAACCTTAAGAATAATAATTACTTAATTAATTAATAATACTTGCCTCCAGACCAACATTCGCTTTGCTGATATTATTGTTCAAGATTGATCAAAATGGTGTTTTGTGATCAAAACTGTAAAGGTTTAGCGATCCTAATGCAAATAATGGCAATTTGAGGTGAGACCCACAATGGGTCTCACTAGCCCCTGAGAAGCAATTCATCATCTGGGGCCAGTGAAACGCACTAAGTGTCTCAGCAAATTTTCATTATTTGGGCTTCAGTAAAAAGTAATTTACATTTTTTATACAACTGTGTGGAAAAATTATTTTTCAAAAAGTATCAAAATGTCTCTAAAAACAGAAAAAAAATGTGACATTAATCCACTAAAAGGCTTTGTCGCGTTATTTTGAAGTGTTTGTGAAAAACCTCTCAGAACTAATCTAGAAACAATTATAAATATCTAGGAGAACAACAAACTGTAAGTCAGGAGAGGAAGAAGCCAAAACATCCTTAATTAACATAACGTTCTTGATTAAAAAAAAAAAAAAATCGTCGTCCCAAAACACACCGAAAAGAAAACCTCCTCCGTCGGGCGCCTTCGGCGCTGTTGAAGTCGGTCAAAAATGAAAAGTCAGAAATGGAGAAATCCAGAAAATTGCCCTATCACAAAGATAATGCAATTTATACAACATGAAAGTAGAAAAATGTGTCCCTAATCTGTGCCAATGAATGCTAACACATAAGAAGGTTTACGAAGTCATTAGGTGAAGGTAACTTCTGAGACCCACTTTGGGTCTCATGGCCTGGAGGAAGGGCAGTCAACGTGTTAAAGCAACCATCACAGATTGTTGCATTGTTCAGCATAAGCAGGTTGGCCAACAGGGGAATGAATTATAGTTTTTACAAAGATGTTAACTGTAAATTAATGACTATCAACACCTGATGGAATTGGAGAGACGTACATAACTTGATATCGTACGTAGTATCCACCCCGTTTCAAATTATTCTTCCTTTAGTTACTCAAGTACTTATTCAATAATCAGCTTGGTACCAAGCTTCATCTTTTGCTCGCATTTCGTAATGCTTCGTAGAGTCTGAAGAAATCCAGATTTACAATAAAAATTGTCATTCTGTTCACAGTCGATTTGGTTTTTCGAGCTGGAAACGTTTCTTGGTGTTTCTGAAGCGGTTGATATTACGCGAGGGGAGCAATATAGAGTCAAGCCGCGAGCTTTGAATGACGAAAAGCGGCGTTGCATTACCTAAAACCCTCAGAATCCTGGAAGCTTCCAAAACATCGCTCGCTCGCACCTTAGAGGAAGGGCTAGAGAGCTTTCAAACCCCGAGATTATATTCCAAGGTGTAGTTGGTTGCACGATCTTTTCCCTCTCCTCTTCCACTTTCTTCCCAGCTAACTTACCTGCTTCTCATCCTCTCCTGCTCGGCATTAAAAGTAACTTCCAAACGTTAAACCGCTCCTCCCCCTCCACCGTCTCCGTTCTGCCATGTCTGATATAATCCCGTCATTTCCGCTTTCCCGAGCTCCGCATTAATCCAGTCCCTGGGAAGGAAAGGCCTCAAACCCGCCTCACTTCACTTTCATAAAAGTCAAGAAGGCGTTGCCGAGATATCAAATTAGCTCATTTTGCCTGGCGAAACGTATAGCCGTTCAAGGAATGACTGTCACAATAATCTGCCGAGATATATTTTCGGGTTTTTTAAAATGAAGAGTTTAGCGGAGATGAAACTCATATTCTTCGGGTATGAGATCAGATTCCAAGAAAATTATATTGTGAGCAATGAGATTCCAAGTTATTCAGGGCACAAGACTGTCCTAGGGGGAATTGGAAACGTAGAAAATGACGATGTCCGACAGCTTGAACTGCCAATACATACCTATCTAGTGGGTGGTCCTATACTCACCAAGGTGAGTATAGGAGAAGAGGTGTGCTCACGCTCCACGGCTGGGAAGGGGCATGACGTCACCAGAGTCCTCTGGCGCCAGTATCCTTTCGCCTTACAAATTAAGTACTGTTCGCAGATGGAAAGAATGCGGCTGGCCAATTTTTCAAAGGGCATTCCTGCTAACATACACGACTACCTGTTCCAAAATCTTAGGTAGTCAGGCTGGGGAAAGGGCGGAGCCTCCGTATCTCAGACCTTTGTAATTTGGGCATTGACCAACTCGAGTCGTAATGAGTTATCTATATTATCCTCCACTCTGCCGAATGTTAGGGAAGCATTTCATCTCGATTGTGAGTTCACTTGCCCTTCAGGTTTACTCTTCATTCGCCTGTAAAATTTGAAAGAAGCACTGTCTTTTACTGGAAATAATTTTTTGTAGGCACTAGAAAAATGGGAAATTTGATGTCCTTTCTGCCCTTATTTTTACTTGTTTACGGTAAATTAAGGTAGTTCTGGTAATTTTAGCGACATGGTCAAAAACACGAAAAGAAAAAATGAAATTGAAAAAAACAAGGGGGATCTCAGTCGGTCGCCGTTCGTTCCGGGTCAGTATTTTGCGAAATTGAAGAGGCAAAACCTTAGAAAGTTGTATCTAAATTTTAAATCTTAAAGGATTTTAGAAATTTATTAATGCACTAGGGAATTGAAAAACTGAAATATTGCCGCTGGAGTCATCAAAATCGAACAATAATTGCCAACAATCTTTCAGTTTTTCAAGACCCATGCACTAATGAATTTCTGTAATCCTCGAAAATTTCAAATTTAGCTACATTTTATGGGAAAAACATAACTGAATTTACGGTTTTCCCCATTTTTTCTGGAAATTATTGTTCGATTATCATGATTCCAGCGGCAATATGTCAGTTTTTCAGCTTCGATACATTTTCTTACTTAAATTAGTTGTACGATCGATCCTTGAAGTTTGGTCGATCTCAATACTAGACACCCTGTATAGAATTGGGAACCACTGCCTTAAAGTACGCGAACGGCCTGTAATAAATCAATCCTTCCTCTTCATCATTGGTCGGTAGTCAACAACCCTCGGTCTCATTATTTCCTGGCTTGTGTGGAAGTTAGAAGAAGGAGGATGTTTTCGGGACTGTAATACACAAGGACACCTCACAAAGCCATCCGCATTCTTTCCATCTGCAAACATTAGGTACTTCAACTACCAATTTGTGATGGAATTTTGGGAAAATTTAATCGAATTACCCGGGCAAAGTTAGATCCTAATATGTAGACGGGTTTTGAAGGACATTTAAACTTTTAGCCTCTCAAGGCTTTCAATGGAAGCATTGAGTAATTTTTACTCCCACGTAGGAAACCTCCTTTTTCCTCGCATTTTTTCTTTGAATGGTGATGGATTTAGGCGAATAACATTTATAAACAATGTGAGCAACTCATTCTGTATTGAAAAATATAAATGAATGAAAATTTTAGTGTCAAATCATAGCGAAATTGGTTTAAAAAAACTTGGAGGTACCTTTCTTCCTAACTATTTCTCAGACTAGGTAGGTGTCTGCTGTTTTCTAAGCAGATTGGTAGGAAGGTACCTAAATAACACGTTCGGACTTCATTCGTATAGCAAAATAATGAAATAAATAGCTTCCACTTCTCTCAGAAAACAATATTCCATTGAAGGAAAAAAAAGTCCCTTCTTCAGAATGCTATCACTTACCATCACAAACATTGGCAATTCAGTCTAATTCCCAATTACTGAAATAGTTTTTAGTCCTTTATCACAGTAGCAAGTAAGAAGGAGTGAACTAGGGAAAAACTCGAATATCGGGGAAAAGGCAAAACATGATCACTCTCAAAGCCAAAAAGTAAACACAGCCAAGTTCGAATAGAAAGAAAAAATAATAAAACGAACTTCCCATATGTGAACAACTCAAAATTACGTAAACATGACTCCCTTGGTGAGCCTTCTAATGGAAATGAGGAGTAATATTTACTTCTCTGGACCTACAGTATTGGAAATGTTGAGTAATTTTTACTCATTTACCTTTGAGAAGGGTTGAGCCACACAAAGGGGGAGCACCTGACCTTCCTGGGTGCACTATCACAGCTGACTAGAAACCTTGAAGGAAGCAAAGCAGGAGCCAGGGGGCCCGCTACCTACCTAAATTCTGCCAGTGTTACCTACTGAAGGTGTTGAGGAGTAAGATTTACTCATTGTTTCCATTCTAGGGTTAATCATTTTCATTCCTTGGCTGTTGTTGACACAAACTTTTAGAATTCGAGCCAATGAAAATTTTGATATGAAACATATATCATTTCTCGACTTTTTCGTTTCAGAGCCTTAGTCCCATGTAAGATTATGTTTCTGTCTGTGGTTGATTCCTTGTAATGAGTTGATAAAGAAATCGTGGTCTGATTTTGCTGACATTTTCGCCGGTTATAACATGATTTTTCGTTGTAGAATAGGAATTTTGAATAATTTCGCTTCCGAATCTACCAAGGCAACGATGTTTTCACTTTTCAAGGTTAAAATTAAAATTTCCTTCCGGGTCTTACGTTCTAGACCTTCCTGAAAAATTTCGGTTTCGTATCTGTCTGCCACAGAGGTCCGCAAATCCCTACATCGGGCAAAACTAAGGACTTATGAACGGTTTTTTCAAATTAAAAATTTTCACTCGAATTAAGCGTTTAAGAGCTATTTGATGGTACATTTCTTGTCCACTACAATATTATACAATCATTAATCTAACTTTTTCAAATTGTTCGATTTGAAAAAAATTGTCAACATTTTTTTATAGAAATTTTTGGTTTGCAATTTTTCAGGTTTTGTGAAATTTCTACTTTATGGAGGTTTGAAATTTTCACTCAAATTTAAAGTTTCAGTCTTTTCAATTTTGTGGCCAATAATTGGATAATAATTGGAATAATAATTGGATAATTAGATAATTTTGAAGTTTCGCATATCAAAAAATTATTTTTTAACATGCGAAACTTCAAAATTATCTAATTTTTACGGATTAATAGAATTTAAGCCGTTTTTCATTTCAGAGCATTTTAAATAATTTGTTGTCCCGGGAAAACTAGGAATTTATTGGACTGGTTTTGATGGAAATTCATAATTTCACTCGGATTTTGCGTTTCAGACGGTTTTTATTCATTCCTTGCCCGTTTGTGGAATGAATTGCTCGTAATTATCACTAGAACAGTAAAATCAACCCAATAGAAGCTAGTCGAAGTTATGAAAATGATGACCAGGTGGATGGAAATACAACTTCTGCACACAAAACAGAGGTATTTTACTCGAAAGCATATTCCTACCATCCTGGCGATGCGGGTCATTGAGACTAAGCCAGCACGTATCTTGAGATCAAGTTGGCTGCAAACGTCACCATCTAGAAACTAATCAGAAAGGCATTTGATGAAGCTGTGACGATAACATCAGCACTCAGTCATGACTTTGGCTTACGGCAAACGCTACTGGGACGAGTCCATGGAAGTTATTCGACGCAGAAATCTATCTAGTTGTGCCCCATGTCGTTGGAATTTCGAAATTTGAGTTAAAGGGGGTGATACGGAGGGTTATTTAAAGAAATATGGCGCACTCTAACACTTACTCGAGCGCCCTTCCTCTAGTCTCAATTCTCAGCCGAATCGAGTTTTTTTTCTACTCAGATAACTTCCCAGTTGGAGATAAAATAATACATTATTCAGAAAATCGGTAGGTATTGCATCAAAAAATACCAAAGGGAATATTCGAAACAGTAGTGGACAATTAAGATTTTCTCACCAAGTGAATTCCTGGATCAATATACCCAACCAATCATCAATACCCTACGGTAGGACCATGACCACGTCAGAGCGTGTCTGATGGTCTGTATGGTCAATCCTTCTTCAAGTCATAACAATCAATGGAATTTTCAGGGTTGAAGTATAATCCACGCCCATCTGGAAGTTTTGTTTTAATCCAACATCCCTGGAGAACAATTCGCACGATTCCCACTTTCAAATATTGAAACTCGCATAATCTCGAGAGTTTTTTTGCGTTATCTGGAAATTCAATTAGGAAGGAACGAACAACTTTTGACGCTCATCTCCTCAATTTTATGACGTAGGCATTTCAAACTCGAACTAACTGACAAACATCCTGAGTAAGATTGGTTTTCATAATATTTACTTACGTCCTATTCGCCCTCTGGATGATACGACGCACGGATTATCCGCGCAATCAACACGCCTCGTGTCGAATAGTTACGCGTGAGGAGATCCAGCCTGATTCGAATTAAGCGCGCAGACGAAGGAAGACCTTCCTGATTGCAAGGAGGAGCCTAAACTTCATTAACCAAACGTTATTGTCACATCCGACGTTTTTAACGTTGTTAAAAAATCCCCCCCCCCCTACAATCTACCTTTATAAGGTTAAACGTAAACGAGTGTAGAATTTCCACGTTTGGAATCCTTGGCTATAATGTAATTTTAGGAAAATTTTATAAATGGGTAGAAAAATACAAGACTTTCGTAGGGGATCATCTAAGTGCCAATCCGCACAATCCATGACAATTTCATCAATTGATGAAATTTCATTTCAAAATCGGACAATAACTTCGTATAGTTTTGCCCCTTACAAGTATTTAAAGACAGACAGAAACAGAAACAATTGTTCAGGATGGTCTAAAACGTAAAATGCGAGTAGAAATTTCGATTTTGGAGAATTTCCTTTTTCAACCTTGAAAAGTAGTTTCAACCTCAACCTTGGTAGACTCGGAAGCAAAATTCAATTAATTTTGTTGGTAAATCGGAGGGATGAAATCGTTGCTCCCCATAATATATTTTGTTGAAAACTTGAGCACACTACAGTTGGTTAGATACTGGCAATAATTGGAATATGCTTTTGTTGATCTGTATCTAATGCATTAAGTAAATTGGGATCATGAGAGGAGATTAAACGTAAACGTATAATAGGCATAATTATCGGTTATGGCGAATACTGGAAAATTCGTGGATCGCTTCCCAGGCATCCGAACCGCTGGAGTGGCGTTTCCCGAGTCCAAAGAAGGAGTAGCAGAATGTATGACGTTCCCCATCACGATAGCAGACGTGGCTGAAGCCATTTCCCACGGCCTGCCCAAAAGGGTGTGCGAAATAAGGAAAGAAGGTTTGCCCAACGATGTCGTCTACCGGCACTATAATACAAACGTCAAAGAGATTCTGGAAGCCGACATGAAGACGGGATTTGAGGCGTTCAGAGCTGAACTTCGAGAGACCGCGTACAAATCTTACTGGAGAGACGAAGTCGGTAAAATTCCGGACCAAGTTCCAAACTTACCTGTCGGGATGGATCCTGAGAATACAACGTTCGGATCGAAGCCGCTCAAAGTAACTACAGCGGCGGAGCTGGTCAATCCAAAGAAATGTCGAGCTTTGATCAACTATGAATCGTCTGTCGGTCACGATTTGTACTGCAGGTCGCACAATTCGTACGAGCCTGGAGAGCAGAAACGAGTCATGGACCCCTCGCTGCCGAAAGACATGGTTTTTGGAGTGAAACACGTGGTCGACAACACAGGCCGTCACGTGAAAAAGTTGCTGCAATGGATAGACCAAAGCATCATATCCATGACGTCCAGGTCCATGGCGGAGTACAAAGACCTACTTTACTACCCTTTGGGCAAAGGCAGAGTTCGAACAGGGGTACCCGTTGGTATAACACAAGAGACGACGTTCGGAAAACCATCTCACCATGGAGATCGAGCTGTTTTGAAAGACCAAGACAAAATGTTACCACTTCAAGTCGCCTATATTTTCAAGATGAAACAACAAATAAAAGCACGTAAACTGGATCTGAAGCGTCTCCTTACTCTATTCAACTCAGCAGATTCTCAAAGATCGAAACGCCTCCCAGCAAACTTAATTTATCGTTTAGCTGCTGATTGCGGATTCTGTTTGAAGAGAACGATGCTGGATCCAATTTTGGTGAGGCTGGCGTTTTTGAATACACAGGACAACTCGATTTCATATCGCGATCTGATAAACTTGCTGGACGCCAAAAACCCGCTGCCTGATTTCGGCGGAAGCGTGCAGAAAAACGATACTAATTATTCTACGAACTACATGGAACAATGTGCAGACCTGGGGAAGAAACATGAGTACGATAAAATGCCTATTGCGGGGACCCCGGTATTCAAATCGGACGCTGCATCGATTAGCTTACCGTTCGGGCCTGGTTGGTGTCTTGCCAACCTGGAAGATATTCCTATGCAAACGACTGTTGACGACGTTCTCCGACCTCATATTTTCACTCACTACGGCCTCTCCATATACGACGTATTCAAGCCGAGGAGCAGGGAATTCATCAAGGAACTTTTTATTAAAAAAGTTGGTCTTGAAATTCCTGACAACGTTTTCGAAATAATGTGGGAAGAAGGTTTGAGGCGGGATGGAGTAGTTTCGGTGGAGACTTTCAAGAACATTTTAAGTGAAATATCTACGGGGAAGTTGGAGCAAATGGCTGACACGAGTATCCATAATGACGAGTAGACTCCGTGACCTGAGTTGATGAGTGAGGGAATAAATAGTGTTAGACGTTGCTTATTTCTGATTGTCAATATCTGCCGTCAGAACAAGAGTAGATATCAAACATTTGAAGATTCTGCCAGCATTCATGTTAAATGATGTCTCCAACGTCTTTGTTAATTTCCAAAACAATCTGGAACCTGTGGTTCTTGTAGAATATTTCTAGCTGAATGGAATGTCGTTGTTAAAAGTTGAAAAATTGGTGCACTTTGGCCTTGCATTGTGATAAAAACGTCTGCCAAGTTGGGTGGGCAGTATAGCTTCCTCACTCATTGTAACATGGACGTACAGAATCAGTTGGCGAAAAAATTATGATTCAAAGAGTTATTGAATACCAAAATATTGGCGATAATATGCGGGATAGGGTTGCAGGTATTAATGTTTATAATAGTGTTGTAAATAGTTGTGGTATATCAATCAATATATAAATCAATGGACTGTAAATTCGCATTGTAAAATCCTAGCTCGGCGCATTCAAAAAACGCGAAGTGCCAATTTTCATCTCAAAACTGACCTGTGGACCACTAACTCGATGACAGAAAGAAAGATGCAAAAGAGATTGTGATGAGGGGTCAATTTGGTTTCAACATTAATTGACCTGCAGACCACAACATTTGATCACACAATAAAAGAAGCAATTTACACGGGAACCTGGAAGTAAGTGTGGGCACGAGTAGTATGATATTTGTATTTTCAACGTAGAATTTTATTTAGCGGTCCACTGTCTAGGACCTAACCCACACAATCCCTGAAAATTTCATCGAAATTGGTTGAATAGTTGCGGAGTTTTGGTTGTAACAATAAATTTAAAGTTCGCGCATGCGCAGCGGCTATTGCTTGACCAATTTGATTGAAACTTATAGGGTGTCTCTTAGAAGTTAGTCCCTAACTAACCTCCAAATTTGAGCAAAATCGGTTCATTAGAAACCGAGAAACCTAGGTTCCAGGAAATTCAGGTTTGCGCATGCGCACTCGCTCCTATTGGTCCGAAGGTGCTGAAATTGATAGGGGACCGTCTAAGACCTAACCCGCACAATCCCTGAAAATTTCATCAAAATCGGACCACAGGTTAGTATAGTTTTGCCCGGGACAAGGATTGACCACAGACAGACCGACAGACAGACAGACACGGAACCAAAATTGTTCGGGAAGCTCTAAAACGCAAAAAGCAAGTGGAAATTTTGATTTTGGAGGACATTTTTTTTTCACTTCTTTTACGAATACAAAGCTTCCCTACCTTCGGTAGTGAGGAAGCAAAACTGGGAGTTATTCACAAAGCCAGAAACGGGATCTGCCGGTAACTTTTAACTTCGTATTTGTCGCACGTAGGTAGGAGTATTTAACTTAGCGAATAGCAGTAAGGGTCATCTCTGTGACTGCGACTTCTGTATCCTCAATGTGCAACTACCCTGTTAGTGTAACGTCACAACAAAAACTCTGCTCTTTGCTGTGAGTTTGGCTGCTTCTGGATCTTTCAAATTAGTTAATTTTATCATTAATCACTCAAATACGAAATGAGGTTTGACCTCCCCGTAACGATACCTCCAGCATGCTCTCATGTGGAAATGGGGAATTCGCCTCACAATTTCATAATTTTTTTCGAAGAAGGGTCCACAAATATGGAGGAAAACCATAGCGCGTTGCTCGAAAACGCATCCAAAAAATTTAGAGAAATTAAGAAAGATGGACATTTTAAATGTGGTGGCTATCTCTGGCGTGACGAGCTGCCCCTTACGACATCAAAGCTACCTCTGAAAGCGTACATGAAACCATTAGCTTACGTGATCAATCGCAGGAATGCGCCGCGGACTTGCAGAAAGAATACAGACGCAAAGTGACCAAAAGAAGCAATTTTACTCACTCTTTTTTACAATACTTTTCTACCTATTAGTTTATCAAGCATTACTAGTCTTTATCTTCTCTTAATTAGTTTCTACATTAGTTAGTATTGATATTTGAATCACATTATCAGAGAGGATCGTTTCATGTTGTCATGAGGGCGCCTACGACTCTACCTGTTGACACACTCTGACACTATTTTCCGAAACTCCCTTTATGCTTCGCCAGAGCACAGTTTTGAGGGAGGAACTCTGGGGAGTGACAAGATCAGTTTCCCTCGATATTCGCTTGTTTAGCCATTTTCTTCTACAGTAATTTTTTCTCTTGGGTATTCCTGGTGTTAAAACGTTATTCTAAGGCTGTTAAACGTTATTACAGGACTTGACTCGAAATTCCAGAATCTAAAATTAAGGCAAATACCCCATTCTATGACGGGGAGTGATAGTTGAAAACCGTCAACCTGCAGCATCATACACCAACTGATCTCTTGGTGGCTTTTACAATGGTGAATGCTTGTTTGGCTTGTTGAGCTTGCTTGTTGAGGAATTTGATTAATTTGCAGGAAAACTAAAACGCTGGCAGGGTCATATTCCAAGTTATTTCCTTGGTATGCCTCAAAGATACCTCATCAGAAGGCGACCTCTGGAGGTAGAGGAGATTGTGGAGCTGCAGTGGCGCCCTCAGCATTGAGTGCTGAATTCATTTGAATTCTCGAGACGGAGTTGCCACACGTCCATAATTCAGCTCTCCCCAGCCCGAAAACCCAATACCCCAGAGGTTTACAACCTCTCTAGGCTGAGTTTCACACCTCCCAATAATAATTTACGAGGTCTGTCCGGAAAATTCGTATAAAAATTAAATAAAAATTGTATTTTACAATTAATCGGGTAATTCCATTTGGCCCCCTTCAAAATACTCTCCCTTTGACAATATTCTGCCATCGCCGTTTCTGGAGGCTCCTTGAGAGTTCTCAGGTTGAAGGCTTCTCAGCTGCCTCTTCGTTGCTGCTCTATTGGCCTCAACCTCCCCCGACGTACCAATTTTGTTTTTGGGAATAAAAAGAAGTCACATGGTCCCAAATCCTGTGAATAAGGGGTGTTTTCGTTCTCTGTGATCGAATTTGCAGCCAGGAGAGAGCTGTGAATGCTAAATCTAGCAGAACTCAAGCCTGCTTTGAGGAGTCTGAGCACTTCGATGTAGACTTTCCCATTAACTGTCAGGCCTGGAGGAACACATTTTTGATGGACATTGTGCCGAACAACGAAAAAAAGATCAGCATTGTCTTGACATTTGAATGGGACTTATTCGATTGTTTCGTCGTTCTACAGCTGTCTCGCACTCTTTGCTTTGACATTTCAGTTCAACATCAAATTAGAAGAACTACGACTTATCTCCAGTGACGACTCGGTTCAAAAAGTCACCACCCTCTTCAGGTTCTAACCGGACGTTGAGTCTATTAAAGCAGCAACGACAAGGGAGCTGAGAAGCCTGAGGACTTTCAAGGGGCCTTCTAACAGTTGATGGCAAATGTGCATTGTATCACAAACGGAGAGTATTTTGAAGGGGACAAGAAAAAACTTCCAAGAAGCACTACTGAGACTTTTCCCTTCCAGATTTTACTCCAAAATTTTGTACCCTGAATTGAAATGGACCACCTCTTTGTTACTTTTGACAGGTTCAACACAAATAAAAATCAGCAAGAAATTCCAAATAAAAATCAATGAGTTTCATGTAACCTCATTTTAGACTATTCTCAACTACATAAATTAATCGTGTTACTCCCATTCTGTAACCATAATGACCTACCTAGATTTGAACAAATTGAATTTGGTTGTTCGATAAATCAATACAACTCGACGAAATCAAGCCTAGAAGTCGAAATCTAGCAAGAACTGAATGTCATTGAATAATGAACTTATCGTACGATGTATCGAACATTTTCTATGATATTTCTGGCTGCATCGCTCCTCTGTAAGTCTTTTCATAGAATACAAACTGTTTGCAATACTCGTGTATAATAGATTCTCTATGTTGTACCTAGAATTATACCTTCAAGTATCAAACACGATCATCCAAAATGAAGATACTTTTCGCTAACTTCCAAACATTGAAATCAGATTTTCACCAGATCATTCCTCAATGCATCAAAAAAGGAAGAAACGAGATAAAATGTGCAGTAAAAATTTGAAGACCTTGCAGCTACAACGAGTCACCCGAAATTGTCGTTTGTGAGTTAACACTCTATTTAACAGAGAGTTAACTCATAAACGAGGTTGAAATACTTCGAGAGCTGTCAGCCTTCTAAATCGAGTGGATACATCCAATTTCGAATAGTGTGATTACTCAAAAACGAAAATTGTGCAGTTGGCTCGTTGTATTATAATTGTTGTAATATAATTATGCCAATTTAGTTTTGGTTTATTATTTTCAATATAAACAAATTATTCCTGCAAATGCTGCAAATTATTACACAAAGGTTTTATTATTTTTCTATATAGATCACTCGTCTGCAAAGAACACGGATTTGCCATTGTTACCAAACCAACATGAAGAAAAACATCGATCGCACTTCGGTCAGCTAAAATTTGAACGGAGATTAGGCCTCTTTTCCAATTCACAATTGTGTTTCTGATTTATCGTAAGTCTAACCCTTAAATTCTTGTATGGTGCGAACGGTTTGTCCTACAGGGCTCCGCGTGGTCTCTAAAAATTCAATACTATCTTAACCCATTACTGCCCAGAAATCCATTTTTGACAAAATTTTCGAAATTCTTCTTCAATTCTTCATGTTTATACCTTCTAATGTTAAATATAAGATTACCTTGTCATCCACCATGATAGGAGGGGCAGGAGCCCCCGTTGCATATATGCAACGCTGGGCAGTTACCCAATGAAGTTGCTACTATGATGTTTTTTGTTAGTGACCTCATTTATTTCCATATTTCCAGCACGGATAAGAATAAAAAGCTGTATAATAAATTTTATGAAATCAATACAATATCAATTAAGCTTCAAAATTCACAAATAAGGCAAAATAATGTTGAAACAGTGATTATACAAGATTGTGGTTAGGACGGAATCAACACTAAGTCCCATGTTGCACTTGCTGCACTGATATTTCACGGTTGAAGTACAGTGTTACTCTCTGTATCTCCTCTGTTTTTCTTCCGGTATTTTCTCGATTCATCGAATGATTCAATCATTTTCTTCCGGTCAATTAATTCATTCGTACCGAACATCGGTTTGATCGTTAGACGACATTCTTCCTACACCTTTTGGCTGGGTGTTTTACTTAGTCAGGTAACCTGTGGTTATTTTTCTTCTGAATTCCAACTGGCATAAATGTGTAAGTAAAGTAAACAACCATTTCAGGTTGGATTTTCGATCTTTTGATTCATGATGTCGCACTCTCTCATGCTTGATATTCTCGAATTATAAAAGGTCCAGGAACTTGAATGGGTTTCTTCTCTCGTGCAGAATATCTTCTTACCACTGAAACTGGCTGAATCCTGTAAGCAAGACGAAAGAAACTACAGAATTGTCTTTCTATTAGGAAGCAATTGCACAATAGTTTCAATTGATTGCGGATTCGAAATGGCCTCGACTACTCTTCTTCAGTTCCAGAGGCATAAGAATCAGGAGGGCAGTAACAAAAACTTTCTCTCATACAAGGAGGAGGAGAATATACGGTGTGAGCCTCCGCTCACTGTGGGCACCTTCCCAGTGAAGCCGCCACAAGTAGCAAGCCTACAACATCATCCAGATACATCATCCAGATTTTGAAAGACGATTTCAGCTTCAGCAGGTGTTTTTTTTTTCAGTTCAGCTTCAAGTGGTTTCTGTTCAAATTGTCAAGGATTACTCCTTCATCTTCATCACCAGAATCCTCATCTGACATGTCGTTCTCGACTGGGGGAGTAATATACAGTGAATTCTCATACATATCATCTTAGTCGGCGAATAAAATAATTATAGCATCTTGAACTGAAATTCCAGGGCCCAAAAGCTGAGAAAAAGCTCTGGAAAAATGAAAAATCGAGTCATAGCAGTTGGGTCAGGGCACTGCCCAGCGTTGCATATATGCAACACAATATTTCAGACAACACTGGGAACAATAGGAATGACAAAAAAATTGGACTATAGTACTCACAAGCCCATGCAGGTATCTGAGAGTGGTAAAGAGTCACATCCATCCCATTTTGAAAACAGTATGTAACATTGTACTTATTTTTTGTCCATTGGGTCAGCAATTCTCGATATCGAGAAGAGAGAACACTTGTAATAAGTAAATACAATTATTATACATAATGAAAACGTCACTCTGACAGTTGGAATCTAATTGATAGGCTCTCCTCTTCGAGAAACAGACGCTGAACAAAGTTTTTCATTTCTGTGGATGTCCTGGCCAGCCTCCTAAGAAGAGCTACTCCGCGTTGCATATATGCAACGCTGGGCAGAAATGGGTTAATTTGATGGAAAAACAATACCTTTAAATCAGAATTTTTCGAGTTATGGCGTTTTAAACATTTCTACCTTAGAAGTGACCTACGTCAACCAAAATCTTCGGGGCACGACTAGACCCCAAATAAAGCCTGCATACCAAATTTCATCAAAATCGGTACGGCGTACGGCGGACGGACGTCCAAATTTCTTATTCGATTTTCTGATTCTACGTACCTTGAAACTTAAACCAACAAATTTTGAGGGGGGTTAAATATTTGATTCTAAGGTTTATTATTGAAAACAATAAATCAAAAATTGTACCCCCTCAAAATTTAATGTTTTACGTTTCAAGGAACAGAGAATCCGAAAATCGAATAAAAATTCGCGAACACCGTACGCGGGACTTTTCTTAGCAACCATGGACCGATTTGGTTGAAATGTAGGCTCCATTGGGGTCTAGTTGTGCCGTGAAGCTTTTATAGATAGATGCAGGCCGCTTCTAAGGGGTGAAAATAAGGGTTAAAATTTTTAAGAGTGCTTTAGCTCGAAAACTCTCGAAATAAAGGTATTGTTTTTTCTTCAATTTGAAATAGGGTCCAATTTTTCAAAATTTTATTTACCACCCGGAGCTCTGTAGCACAAAAAGTTCGCTCCATACAAGTACTTAAGGGTTCTGATAAATCAGAATCGCGAGTGATTACATTCGATCGCTACAAATAAACTAGTATGAAGGGAAAGGACTTGAATAACGCCCACACCCATATGGCTGGATAGCGAAACAATCATACATGATAAAATACCGGTATACGTACGTGTTTATTGAGGAGTATGCATGCAGGAGAATCATCATCTTCTTCTTCAATTCCTCTTGCTTTTCTGTCTTCTTTTGGTGTCGGAGAAATGTCACACTTAACCCTAATTGGACCATGGCATCACTAGTGTCACCAAAAATATCTCAAGAACTCGATAGATGTCCCAAAGTGTGACCAGAGTAACCAAAATTAAATTGCAATTTTAAATTTAATGGACAGCAGAATTTTTTGTGAGTTATTGGAAGTCTCTAAATAGAGTTATGACAAAAATTTTCAAGAAAATCGTTGGAAAATTTTTCAAAATGTTTGTCATAACATCATGTTTTGATTTTCAATAATTTACAAATAATGATTGAAAAAATTTAACTCTGTCCATTAATTTTTAATTTGCAATTTAAATCTAATTCCGGTGACTCTTTGTGATAGCAGTGGAATTTCCAAGAAGTTTTCGGTGACACTATTGACACCTTGGTCCAATTAGGGTTAATTGTTGTGATGAAATTTATACGCATTTAATGTGATCTTCATCTCCATCTTCATTTTATATTATTTCCTTTTCCGACTGACGCGGATTCATCTATGAAGTCGGAATTTTAGTATGTACCAAGATAGCTGAAGTATTTTTCACTTTGCAAGGTTGGAAAGAGAAATGATCTATAAATCAAAATTTCCAGTCGCGTTTTAAGTTTCAGGCCTTCCTAAACAATTGTGGTTCCGTGTCTATGTGTGTCATGAAATCAATTACGTTTATTCACTTGGTTATGAAATTTTACGAATGGAAGTTTAATGTCTTTTGGTTTATTATTTTCAATAATGAACCTTTAGAATCGACCAAGAAAAAAAAATTTTTAACACCCCCTCAAAATTTCATGGTTTACGTTTCAAGGTACGTAGAATCCAAAAATCGAATAAAAATGTGGCCGTCCGTCCGCCGTACGCCGTACGCGGCACTTTTGCCACTTAGCATTGACCGATTTTGATGAAATTTGGTATGTAGGCTCCATTTGGGGTCTAGTTGTGTCCCGAAGCTTTTGGTTGATGTAGGTCGCTTCTAAGGGTTCCAAAATCAATTTTGAAATTTTGAAAACGCCCTAACTCAAAAAATTTTGATATAAAGGTATTATTTTTCCTTCAATTTAAGATTCTATAGAATTTTTAAAATTTTTTGAGACCACGCGGAGCTCTGTAGGACAAACCGTTCGCTCCCTACGAAAATTTAAGGGTTTATATTGAAATATATATATATAAATCAAAACACGAGTGTGAATCGCAAAAAAGGCCTAATCTCTCTTGGTGATTTTGATTTTTTTTTTTTTTGATTTTTTTTGTTTCTTCATATTGGATGGTTGGTGATTTTGTAGACGAGCCATCTATATAGAAAAATAATAAACCATTGTGTAATCATTTGCAGCGTTTTTATTATTATAAAATGTTCAGATACCAGCTATGGATTGTCGAAAGATGGCATGAAGGACGCGCACGACGAGCTGAAAAGTATGGCGAGCCACAACATACAAGATAAACTCGAGATATTAGCCAAGTTGAAGAGATCATTCAAGGTTTCCGACGGGAACGAGCTCCTCGGAGAAATACTACCTAAACTCCCGAAACAATCGGAATCCACGCTGATTCGTCAAAAGAGATCGCTTCGCGGAGGGTCCGTCTCGTTGAGGAGAAAACGTGCTAAACAGCAGGTGAAACGCACTGCCATCAACTTTGCAGATATGAAAAGTTTGCTGCCTGTCTCTCAGGCTAACAACCCTTTCACGCCTGGATACGAACAACTTGGGAAACGCGAAGCGAAGCGGCCCGTAGATCCTCGAGACGAAGTTTCTGCTGTTGGCGAGTCTGTTGACAAGAAAAGGAGCCTTTTCCTGGCCAACCTTCTATTCATGCAATCTGAGCAGAAGATGCCTCAGCCCCTCGAGACACTGTTCACGGACAGTTTTATGTAGGATTTTCCTGCGAAATCTGTTATATGCATGAATCTATCAGTGAACGTGTATTCGGAGAGGCAAAATAAAACAATTTTCTGGTTCCTAATGATTCATTATTATCGTTAGGCTTTTTTTGGCAGGCATGTGAAAAGATCCATAGGTGGAGTTGGATCTCGTAAGATACCCGGGAGGTTCCGCGTCTTAAGGTTATGTGGGATTCAAACCCACTAATAAAACACCTCCTTTTCTCCCACGTTGGAACTCAGCCCGGAACCGTTTAACACATTACTTTGGACTGAGTCCAGGGGCATTTCATCAGTTCGGCGTGAGGGGGCGGACCAGAACGTTAGGCTTATTAGTTTCAATTATCGTTAGGCAAACCCCACTCCTAGATCCAACCATGGAAACATGTGTAGTGCTTACAAAAAAACGCTGCAAATTATTAAACAATGGTTTATTATTTTTCTACATAGATCACTCGTATCAAAAGCCACCAACCATCCAGCATGAAGAAAAACATCGATCGTATTTCGGTCAGCTATAATTTGAACGGAGATTAGGCCTCTTTTGCGATTCACACTCGTGTTTCTGATTTATCGTACGTGCAAACCTTAAATTCTCGTAGGGAGGGAACGGTTTGTCCAACAGAGCTCCGGGTGGTCTCAAAAAATTCTAAAAATTCAATAGAATCTTAAATTGAAGGAAAAACAATACCTTTATATTAAAACTTTTGAGTTAGGGCGTTTTCAAAATTTCAAAATTCATTTTTGAACCCTTAAAAGTGACCTACATCAACCAAAATCTTCGGGGCACAAGTAGACCCCAAATGGAGCTGTACACCAAATTTCATCAAAATCGGTTAATGCTAAGTGGCAAAAGTGCCGCGTACGGCGGACGGACGGCCAAATTTTTATTCGATTTTTGGATTCGACGTACCTTGAAACAAAAACCACCAAATTTTGAGAGGGTGTTAAAAAAAATTTTTCTTGGTCGATTCTAAAGGTTCATTATTGAAAATAATAAACCAAAAGCATCTTAATGATTAGTAACGTACCTTTTTCTTACAACTTATTTAAAAATAAGTCAATGTGTTTCTTTGAGTTACCATCATCTGAACTCTACTATAAGAAGAAATTATATCGGACACATGAATAGGGTCCTGCTCCAGGACTGAAACGTCGTGCTAATAAAGAAAGAACAATACTGAAGACTAGCTTGGTCATTTTCTCCACCTCCATTCAAATACCTACATAAATATGGCAGACATTAAAGTTCGTTTTGAAGGCATCGTTTACTTATCCAGAAATGAGCGAATGAATGAGTAAACGAAACACGTCCTAGTGCCTTTACTAGTTCTAGCTGAAAGGAAGATAAGGAAGCTGAGGGCTGAAGTGAGAGAAGTAGTCCTATCTTGAGATTCTCGACCCCCCATCCCACCCCGTCTACCATCACTCTGTTCGGGAGCTATCAAGGCAGTGAGAGTAGCACCAGATGGGGACAGCAGGCTGGATGGAAGACGGAAAAGCACCTCTATCATGTTTCCACTAGAGTTGACCTCGTCCTCAGATTACCTCATGTCAACAACACCCCTGCTTCAACAGAACCCCCGCCTTCTCGCGAGGGTTTCTGAGTGAGGATAAACTTATTAGTTCATCTACCGGCGGAACCTCAAAGTTGGAAAACCGGGTTATACAATACAGGGCTGCAAACCTCAATGGATCACGAGAGAATTAGCACTTTGAGCGGTGCCCTAATTACTCAGCCACAGCTTGTGAACAGACGATTTTACTTTCCTCGACGCATCAACATAGAGGATTGCGGATAGAAAAGTGATACAATCGCTAGAGAACAGATTAGCTAGTATGTTCCTATATAACTTTAGAGTGAGTGTTGACAAAATCTGTTGAAATTTCTTTCATCATCTGTATATCATCGTGTAAAGACTGTATATCATCGGGAGTCGACTGTACAACTAATTCAAGTAAAAAAAATGTCGCCCAGCCAATTTTATTTCAACCCCTTGTTTTTTCCAAGTTATTTCAATTTTTTTGTGTTTTCGACCTTATCTCAGTAAATTACCATAACTACCTTAATTTGCCGTAAAAATGTGCCGTATAAGGGCACCGTTAAAAGTGCTAATTCGAGGGTCACATGCCCCTATAAATGTAATGGTGGCTAAGAGTGAAGGGGGGGGGGGCACAATTTCTTATTCAAAATACTAACTAAATTACATTGAGTAAAACAGTTTTGAGCAGTAGGAATGTAAATAAGTACTACCTACCACACCATAATGCCTTCACACCTTCATAATCAAGTCTATTAGAAATAACTAAACGCTTCACACTCGATTCGAAATCATAAACTCAATTTTAAATGCTTACATACGAGTCTGCAACACATTGGGAAATTTTCTTGTCAACCACTACACAACAAGGTAGTTGGTAGGTTGTTAGTTCTACCCAAGCATCAAAGTTTTCGCGACGATTTTTCAGTTCATGTGCCAAAGCAAAATGTAAGGTTGTAGATTGTTCTCTACGCAACACAGTGTGTCTATTTTATTTATTGGTCGCGTGAGCAAGATTTGCTTAGTTTTCGTGACGATTTTTCAGTTCATGTGCCAAAGCAAAGACATGAAAATGTCAAAAAAGGGCGTCAAGTTGCCCATCTTTCTAAACAGAAACGAAAATTATTTTTGGGGTCCTGATGAGTAAGAAATCACCCGGATAATCACCGTAATTATGATCGAATGGGCGAAATGTTTTATTTTTTGAGCGACTTCAACGGGCCGAAGGCGCGCGAAAGAGGAGGTACTCAATCTTTTGGTTTCACTTCCGCATGGTTTTTCACGTAGGTACCTCAACATCAAAAACTGTGGAAAGATCTCAATGTGAAGACCTAGAGGCAAATTGATATTGTTCCCTCAATTTCAAAGCTTGGGTACCGGAATATTGAAAAATCGTATGTTTGTGAATATTTTCTCAGACCACCCGGAGCTCTGTGGGACAAACCGTTCGCTACCTACGAGTACTTAAGGGTTATCCTTCGATAAAACTGAATGACGAGTGTGAATCACCAAAGAGATGATCCAAAATTTATCTGACTAAAATGCGACCGCTGTTCATTTCTTCGATTTGTATTCAGTTTTGCTTTCTGAACAACCAGTAATCAAATTTCCATATGAAGCCGTCTATTTTTCTTATTGAGTGTAAAGCGTTTAGTTGTTTCTAATAAACTTGATTGTGAAGGTGTGAAGGCAGTATGGTGTGGTAGGTAGGTAAAAACAAAAATTGGTAGGTAAAAAAACGCTGCAAATCATTGCCCAAAGGTTTATTATTTTCTGTACAGATCACCCTTCTGTATAGATCCCTCCCTACCAACCATAGGTACCTACGACCTACTAGGGCATTTTTGAAAATTTCAACCCTTCATTTCCATTTGGTTGGTGGTTGGGGTTGAAATTTTCAAAAATGCCTTTGTAGGTGGTAGGTACCTATGGTTGGTGGGGTATGGGGGTTGGGGGTTGGTTGGGGGGGGGGTGGTTGGGGGGCTGTGGTTGGTGGTTGGGGGATCTATACAGAAGGGTGATCTATACAGAAAATAATAAACCTCTGGGCAATGATTTGCAGCGTTTTTTATTGCAGATTCGGATTCTCCGTAAAATTTCATGAACATTTCACCCCTCAACTGACTTTTCTTTTTTTTTTTATCGCGCACTCAAAGATGCGCAACCGCGAGGTTGCGTCAAAATGTGCATTTACAAAGTACCCAAGTGTAACACATGATTTTTAGTATTTTTTACGTTGAATCCCGTGGTGACGTTAGTTTCATAATTTGACTACATTTTTATCAAATTATCGACGAAAAATAAACTTTTTAAAAAAGAACATGGCCTTTTGACATTTTCGTGTCTTTGCTTTGGCACATGAACTGAAAAATCGTCACGAAAACTAAGCAAGTCTTGCTCACGCGACCAATAAATAAAATAGACTCACTGTGTTGCGTAGAGAACAACCAACTGTTTTCTTATTTTGATGCTTGGGTACATGAACTAACAACCTTACTTCACTACCTTGTTGTGTAGAGGTTGACATGAAAATGTCCCAATGTGTTCCAGACTCGTATGCAAGCATTTCTTTCATAAAACGTCAAACCGGATTCATTTCTAATTTTAAGGGCAAAACCATCCTGTCTACTTAAAAACTTTTTTTCCAAGTTAATTGGGTTTTTGTAGTTGGTAGCGACTCTTCACACGTAAACATTCAGAAATTAATTGGAGGTCTTCAAATAATGAGTGAAAAGACCATTTTCCTTTTTTTTAAATTATTTTTTGTCGATGATTTGATCAAAATGCAGTCAAATTAAAAAACTAAAATCACCAAGTGATTCAGCTTTAAAAATAGTAAGATATCATGTGTCACACTTGGGTACTTTATACATGCACATTTGACGCAACCTCGCGGTTGCGCAACTTTGAGCACGCGCTTAGCGGGTTGTGCATGATAAAAAAAACGTCTGCCAAGTTGGGTGGGCAGTATAGCTTCCTCACTCATTGTAACATGGACGTATAGAATCAGTTGGCGAAAAACTCGGCGCTGCGCGCCTCGGCGGGGGCTTCGCCCCCTGCACCCCCGGATGATTTCCGCTTAGAGCCTAATGGCTAAAATGTGACATACCTTGAAAAGGTTTTTGCTCCCTCTCCCTCTTTATCTTTCTTCCACTGTAATATTTAAGCTCACTCAGCTGATCAGTGACCACTCAGGCACCTTCAGCATTCTCCATTGACCCTGCCTCTCAAATTTCAGCTTCCTGCGTTCAACAGGAGAGAAAATGGCCTTGGAGCTCACTCAGCTGATCAGTGATCACTCAGGCTCCTTCAGCATTCTCCATTGACCCGCCCTCTCAAATTTCAGGTTCCTACGTTCAACAGGAGAGGAAATGGCCTTGGAGCTCACTCAGCTGATCAGTGACCACTCAGGCACCTTCAGCATTCTCCATTGACCCTGCCTCTCAAATTTCAGCTTCCTGCGTTGAACAGGAGAGAAAATAGCCTTGGAGCTCACTCAGCTGATCAGTGATCACTCAGGCGCCTTCAGCATTCCCATTGCATGCGCAGCGGCTATTGCTTGACCAATTTGATTGAAACTTATAGGGTGTCTCTTAGAAGTTGGTCCCTAACTAACCTCCAAATTTGAGCAAAATCGGTTCATTAGAAACCGAGAAACCGAGGTTCCAGGAAATTCACGTTTGCGCATGCGCACTCGCTCCTATTGGTCCGAAGGTGCTGAAATTTATAGGGGACCGTCTAGGACCTAACCCGCACAATCCCTGAAAATTTCATCAAAATCGGACCACAGGTTAGTATAGTTTTGCCCGGGACAAGGATTGACCACAGACAGACCGACAGACCGACAGACCGACAGACAGACAGACAGACAGACACGGAACCAAAATTGTTCGGGAAGCTCTAAAACGCAAAAAGCAAGTGGAAATTTTGATTTTGGAGGACATTTTTATTTTTTCACTTCTTTCACGAATACAAAGCTTCCCTACCTTCGGTAGTGAGGAAGCAAAATCGGTTGAGAGGTCAAATGTACATGAAATTTCACGTAGAATCCGAATCTGCAATAAAAAATGGGGGGTCTCATTTTAAAAAACGAAGTTGGTGTGCGTTGCGCACGTGCGCAATGCGCACCGTGGTCATGTTTAAATATGACTTATTATTATTATTATTATTATATTAAATAGCTCAAATTTTGAGATCCTTGAATAATATCATGAAGATAAAAAAAAAAAAATCTACCACTATCTGGACGATTTTATGAGGGGGGGGGGGGGACAACCCGTAACATCAATATTCATAATATGAATATCAACTCCACAGTATATTAGACAGTATCATTAGACCACAGTAGGTATATTATACTGGTGGTCTCAATGGATAGTCAGGCAAGCTGCGGTAACATCATAATGGGGTATTTCAGTCAATTTTTTTTTTTTTTTTTTTCAAAAGAGTATGGCTCAGGAATAACGGTAATCGGGTCTGTTCGTCGAGAAAATGTTTTAAAAAATCAGAGAAGCTAAGGAAAGTTGAAGATTTGAACGGTGTGACGTAGCTAGCCAATCGTGACGTAGCTAGCCAACTGTCTTTGAAAAAAGTATCCATGCACAGAAACCCTTGGAGGACCTCTTGGATACTACAAAATATTACTCACACACGCGCGCAGCGTAGTCCTTGCCTAGTGTGTGTGCATTTATAGCGGCCCGCCTTTTTCAAACGTGTGATCTCTTTAATTCATTTTTCTACCACATGGTATAGTATCATTGGGCTTAAAGTTGTAGCATATGGGTTTTCAAGGGTGCTGAATCCGAATTTGAGGTCAAAAACCTGAATTTCCGACCCACCGAAATACCCCATTATATTTTCAACTCTTCTCGCCGCTCGTCGCGAAAGTGTGTCAGGAAAAGTCGTGTTACTTGGCTCGAATTTGTGATTCCATCCGTATCAACTCCGCCCAGTCGCTCCCACGATCCTCACGACCTGCGGTTCTACCCCGGTAGCCCGGACTGACCTCAAGTGCCTCGAAGGTCGAATCGTGCGGTTCTATCGGAGTCCTAAGCTCGCCCAGAGTCGAAATAAGATTTTAAACCTGAATCAACTGCAAACGCAAGAGGAAAAGGGACGGAATTAAATCCCAAATTAATCCTCGAGCCTGCACCGTCCTCTTTCTTCGGAAGCCTCTTGGTCTCTATGACTCTATGCTATCTCCAAGTCACAGGTTAAGAAGGTGATTGTAGACTTTCCTCCTCTTTCTTCTCCACTCTCTCAGTTTCCTCGCCTTACGAACTCTCTCAATTACAGTCTCCTTCGCCCATCTTTGTATTCCTCAATCCCCGTCTTAACTGTTTCCAGTTTAGCTCTCAATGGGTTTATCCGAGGAGAGCAGTTCATTCTCCTTAGTGCCTACCTATTTTCGAATTAGGAAGCGAAGTAATTAACTGGAATCCATCTATTATATTAAAGATGGGCCCTCTAGACGATCCTTTGCTACTAATCCTTATCTAACCTCGAAAGATAGTTATGCACAGGATGAAACCTAAATGGCAGATATTGCAATATCTTAGATTGAAGGTTAAGGACAGGAGTCGTCAACCTATGGCTCCGAGTAGCATTGGTTGGAATGCCGCGGTAAAATGGGGAATTTGCCTCAAATTTTTAATTTTTTATTCTTTCAAAAGAGGGTTCACTGATATGGAAGAAAACCATAGTATGCTGCTCGAAATTCTCTAAATTTTAGAGAATTTAAGGAAGATGAACATTTTAAATGTACCGGGAGTCTATGACGAGTTTCCTCTTGCGACAGCAGCGCTACCTCTGATAGCGCACATGAAACAATGGGGTATTTCAGTCAATTTTTTTTTTTTTTTTTCAAAAGAGTATGGCTCAGGAATAACGGAAATCGGGTCTGTTCGTCGAGAAAATGTTTTTAAAAAATCAGAGAAGCTAAGGAAAGTTGAAGATTTGAATGGAGTGACGTAGCTAGCCAATCGTGACGTAGCTAGCCAACTGTCTTTGAAAAAAGTATCCATGCACAGAAACCCTTGGAGGCCCTCTTGGATACTACAAAATACTACTCACACATGCGCGCGGTGTAGTCCAAGGCGTAGTCCTTGCCTAGGGTGTGTGCATTTATAGCGGCCCGCCTTTTTCAAAAGTGTGATCTCTTTAATTAATTTTTCTACCACATGTTATAGTATCATTGGGCTTAAAGTTGTAGTATATTGGTTTTCAAGGGTGCTGAATCCAAATTTGAGGTTAAAACCCTGAATTTCCGACCCACCGAAATACCCCATTACCTAGCTTACGTGATCAAACACACAAGTGCCCCGCAAACTGACAGAAAGAACGCAGACACGAAAGAGACCAAAAGAAGCAATTTTACTCACTCTTTTTTACAATACGATTCTACCTATTACTTATCAAGCCTTATTAGTCTTCACCTTCTCTTATTTAGTGCCTATATTAGTTAGTTTTGATATTAGAATCAATTATTTGAGCGGATCGTTTCATGTGGTCATGAGGGTGCTTACGACTCTACTTGTTGACATTCTCTGAAACTATTTGCCAAAACTCCTTTTACGCTTCGCCAGAGCACAGTTTTTTTTTGTGAGGAACCCCAGGGAGTAATGTAACTTGTTTCCCTCGATGTTCGTGGTGTTTTTTGACACCGCTTCACTTGTTTAGGCATTTTCTTCTGTGGTAATTTTTTTCCCCTTGGGTATTCCTTCTGTTAATCGTTACTCCAGGGCCCTATTATAGGATTTGACTTGAAATTCCAGAATCTAAAATTGATGCAAATTCCCCATTAACTCGTTCACTATGTCGTCATTAACTCACAACCTTCCAAAAAACGGATATGAGTTTTTCTGTTCGAATTAGTCCCCAAGATGACGTATATAATTTTTAAAAAAAATGCTTAAAAATGCAGCATTTTGCAGCAAAATGGCAGCGAACACGAATTCGAGTCACCCGTCGGTTTGGAGAGTCAAAGGTTGTGCTGTGCGTTTTAGCCTACCCGAGATTGCGCCGCCACCTAGTTTCACATGAGTGTTTTTTCGGAAACCGTCTATTTTGTACATTTATTCACAAAGAATGTATTCAGTGAGAACATAGCAACAATTTTACTAATAAAATTTTGATAATCGTTGTACGTATAAAACCTTTGGGATTTTTAAAAAACCGGAGTTTTATCAATTTTTGCGTATACTTTACAGCTACTTTTTATACTTTTATACAGCTATTTTCAAACATCAATTTGATTAAAAACAAGTTAAGCACTCACTGACGAAATCTTGAGGCCAGCTTAAAATTACGATCCTACACCCTGGACTTTTCGAAGTTGTCTCAGGAAATGCAAGCGCAGTGCTCGTAATTGTGAAGGTCCTGTAGTCTAACTGTGTGTAAGAGTTAAAACGGCTATAAAAAATTAATTTACTTTTCCCTACCCCCATTTCTCCTATCTATAGTGTATGTATTACATCACGTCGCTTAAGAACCATCATGACACAACTAAAATTTTCACGTTTTCGGGTTTTTATCAATTTTTATGTGGAATTTCGTGCCGAATCGATTAGTGCTATTAGTTTTTCGATTTGATCGCTAGAAACGCTAATATCGCCAGATTCCCGATTATGGCACAACTAATTTTTGTTGACATCATGACATAACTCAGCAGTTCCTACAGTTCCTAGTAGGGAGCTTAGATCTATTAAGTTTATCACTATTTTTATATTTATTTCATTGATCTACCTCTCTCTACTTCATGAGTAGGGACTTTGATATCTAACGTTTCTATGATTTCTGGAACCTTTCGTTAGAAAACAACCTCACAATGTTGTAGAAATCGAGGGCTTTCGGCAGGTGTGAGTTTTGCTATGATTAAAAACCTTTCCTCCCATGCATAATGGTCCAATCCCCATACAAATGGGATGATCTTCAGTCCTTAAATTAGTACATCGATGAGGCTGCGTGGCCCTTCCATGACAATTTGCCCCATTTGGATAAAAACGTCAGGAAGGAAAAATAATTTTCAAAGAAACAAGAAACCAACGTGGGTACATGTACCAAGGGCAAATGAAGAGGACAACTCAACGTGAAAGACTGCTAGCGTACCTACCTCAGAACCTGACTATTTTTAAATTTGATTTCTAAGCATTCAACAGGAAGACTGAAACTTTCTATTATGTATACCTATTTTAAGTAAATACCTTCCATTTTGAAAGTGCCTTTTAAAAGATACCTGCAATATTCAATTTTATTTGAAGAGTCTAATTTTCATTCCAAGTCATTTTGGTTTATTATTTTCAATAATAAGCCTTTGGAATCGAGCAAGGAAAAAAAGTTTAACCCCCCCCCCGAAAATCGGGGGGGGGGGGGGCGAAAATTGAAAAACAAAAGGTACGCGGCACTTTTCTTAGCAACACTGGACCGATTTGGTTCAAATTTGGTATGTGGGCTCCATTTGGGGTCTAGTTGTGCCCTGAGGCTTTTGTTTGATGTCAGTCACTTCTAAGGGGTGAAAATTAAGGGTTGAAATTTTCAAGAGTGCCCTAGCTCGAAAACTCTCGAAATAAAGGTATCTTTTTTCACCAATTTTAAATAGTACTGAATTTTAAAAAATTTCTAAGCTCTATAGGACAAACCGTTCGGTCCCTACGAGTACTTGAAGGTTTTCCTTCGATAAAACAGAATCACGAGTGTGAATCACAAAAGAGGTCTAATCTCCGTTCAAATTTTATCGGACTAAAATGCGATCGCTGTTCATTTTCCGATTTGTTTACAGTTTTGCCTTCTGCGTAACCAGTAATCAAATTTCCATTTGAGGCTCTCTATTTTTCGAATCGAGTGTGAAGCGTTTAGTTCTTTCTAATAAACTTGATTGTGAAGGTGTGAAGCCAGTATGGTGTGGTAGGTAGTACCTACCAATGGTTGGTAGGTTAAAAAAACGCTGCAAATCATTACCCAAAGGTTTATTATTCTTTGTATTTATCACCCTTCTGTATAGATCTTTCCCTACCAACCATAGGTACCAAAATGCCCTAGTAAGTAGTCGGTACCTACGGTTGGTAGGGAGGGATCTATACAGAAGGGTGATCTATACAGAAAATAATATACCTTTGGGCAATGATTTGCAGCGTTTTGATCTATGTAGCGATTTCTTTCAACAAGCAATCTGTGATGATTATTTCATGTTTGTATACTTAACCACTTGTTACCTAATTTTCATTCTTACTAAAATGACGTACCTACCTATGTAATTCGTCTGTGATTTAAATTTAATTTGGGTTACCATTAAATCGACTTTCTACTTGCTTACCTCGACCCTGAATTTTCTTGAAGTACCTATAGATAATCATGGCATAACTGGAGGAAATATTAAGTTATCATAGCACAACTAAGCTATTTTCTTTAGCAAACCTCAGTCGGGAAAACTGCAGTACTGCATCTATTAAGGTAGCAAAATCGGTGCGAAAACAAAAAAGAAAGTCAACATAAGCGTTATTCTAAGGAAATTATAATGTTTTTTCGCTCTCCTGGAAACTGAGAAGAATTTAGTTATGCCATGATGGTTCTTAAGTCTTGCTCCGCAAGATTTTCAGGACGATGTGAACTCAGAATATGACTCCGTCGTGGAAAAAGGTTCACAACCACTGGTTTGGACACTCGTCTACACGAACTACTGTTACCTATGCCAAGTTACTGACGACAGACAAACAAGGAACCAAAACTTCAAAATTTGTGTAAACATTTCAATTGTAGAGGACAGGTATTTTGAGGTTCGTTGCAATGAAAAGTGTTATTTTCTAACACGTTTTGGACCCAGAACCCCGCGTACTGAGAAGGGAGCTGGATCTTCACTCAAGCACACTCTAGCGGCTTTCTTGAGGACTATCAACAGGTGAGATTTCGTTGGGCAGGTGGTCGCCAGAATGCTCTGGCTGTCGTTTCATTCCTGCATCGAATCCCCACACTGTTTACAACAAAATAAATAACAGAACTTCAATATTACCTACTATAAAAGAACTTATATTGCTACTATTACAAGTAGTGATGTTTCTGGGGTCTCTCAGGACACCGTAAGAAGAATTATTTAGCTTAGTAACAAGAACAGAAAGAATAATAATTATTCTGTATAATTATTATAACATAATATCGTTACAGGGATGGCATATCGAATGAAATATATCGATATATCGATCAAATAATATATCGTCAATGAGATATCGATACCTTCGATATATCGATATTTCGATATATCGGAGAAATATATCGATTTTTCGACGTATCGGAAGATCTACTGTAAAATGTCACATGTGAAGTAGGCAGGTGAATTTAATAGTTTTAAAACAATATAAAAATTATTTAGGATGACATTATGGACATAATATCCGATATTATCGGAGTATCTACTTTGAAAACTTGAAGAGTAAGTAGGTAGGTGAATAGAAAAGTTACTAACACCATTTTGGAGGAAATATTATCGATATACTCGACATATTGGAAGATCTATTTGGAAAAACCGTGTGAAATAATATTCACATATTATGTATTACCTACTTTCAAAAGTTACTGGGTATGAATGATCGAAATTCATTGTTTAAAAACTGGAAAAAAGTGCGAAATGTCATTGCAATGTTTAAATTAATTTAAAAATTGACAGGGGTATAGGTACTGTGGGACGATCATGATCCTTCAAAATTGAAAATAATTGTTGTGAAAAACCTGCTTCAACTTCGTAGAGTACCTAGGTAGTTTAAGCTGGACGAGCCTCCATTAATTTTGGCTTAAGTCAAGTATTTGAGCCTTGAGAGCCACTGTATGTGAATACTATGAACACAATCATATCTGAGCTGAAGTCAACAGTCTGAAATCAACCCATCAGTTGGTACCTACAAAATTTGGAATAAAATTACTTGATGTTTTTACAAGTACAGGCGTCCCTTCTCGTCCATTTATTTCAATATTTACT
>CM019182.2:39635050-39737337 GCA_009739505.2 Apolygus lucorum
CTAAAATGCGATCGCTGTTCATTCTTCGATTTGTATAACAGTTTTGCCTTCTGCGTAACCAGTAATCAAATTTCCATAATCAAAAGTCAATGGAGAATACTGAAGGCGCCTGAGTGGTCACTGATCAGCTGAGTGAGCTCCAAGGCCATTTCCTCTCCTGTTGAACGCAGGAACCTGAAATTGAGAGGGCGGGTCAATTGAGAATGCTGAAGGCGCCTGAGTGGTCACTGATCAGCTGAGTGAGCTCCAAGGCCATTTCCTCTCCTGTTGAACGCAGGAAGCTGAAATTTGAGAGGGCGGGGTCAATGGAGAATGCTGAAGGTGCCTGAGTGGTCACTGATCAGCTGAGTGAGCTCCAAGGCCATTTTCCCTCCTGTTGAACGCAGGAACCGAAAATTTGAGAGGCAGGGTCAATGGAGATTGCTGAAGGCGCCTGAGTGGTAACTGATCAGCTGAGTGAGCTCCAAGGCCATTTCTTCTCCTGTTGGACGCAGGAACCTGAAATTTGAGGAGGGCGGGTCAATGGAGAATGCTGAAGGCGTCTGAGTGGTCACTGATCAGTTGAGTGAGCTCCAAGGCCATTTCCTCATCCTGTTGAACGCAGGAACTGAAATTTTAGAGGCAGGGTCAAAGGAGAATGCTGAAGGCGCCTGAGTGGTAACTGATCAGCTGAGTGAGCTCCAAGGCCATTTCCTCTCTTGTTGAACGCAGGAACCTGAAATTTGAGAGGGGCGGGTCAATGGAGAATGCTGAAGGCGCTTGAGTGGTCACTGATCAGCTGAGTGAGCTCCAAGGCATTTTCTCTTCTGTTGAACGCAGGAAGCTGAAATTTGAGAGGGCGGGTCAATGGAGAATACAGATGGTGGTAGGTGCTATTGATGGAGAACCAGTGATCTATACAGAAGGGTGATCTATACAGAAAATAATAAACCTTTGAGCAATGATTTGCAGCGTTTGGATTCTACGTACCTTGAAACGTAAACCATCAAATTTTGAGGGGGTGTTGAACAATTTTTTTCTTGGTCGATTCAAAGGTTCATTATTGAAAATAATAAACCAAAAGGGGAAACGAAGCATGACGGCTTGGGTGAACTATCTCCCTCTACCTACCGTTCGTGGAACCTAAGTGAAAGAGGAAGGAATTCCTATGACGTCATGCTTTTTTCTTCCATTCATTCGAAACTACTGGTATTTTGGAGCTGAGGAGTGAGATAATGGGAGTTTTAAAGGTACCAGATCTTCTCCTTTTGTCTTCTATATTTATGAGATTATTCACTTCAAAAATTGATAAAAACTGCTAGCTTTGTATTCAAAGTATTATCATGGACATGCTTTAGCCTTGGATTGACCACCCGAAAAACTTCACGTGGGAGGGGTTTCTCGCGAGGGTTATTCTCCACCCGTCCATCCCATCCCTACTCCGCTGAAAAACGCGACTAAAGCATGTTCCATGTTTCTTGAATTTTAGCCACAGGCTGTAAGCAGTAAGCACGAAGGACCGAGTTTCTATAATCATGAATTTATATCAAAAACTGTTCAACCATTAAATTTTAGAGAATAAACACGAAATATTGGAGGTTCGCGACACCGTTGCCCAATAGGTGAACCCAACAAGGACCCATACTGATCACCGTCCCTACATTATTGGAAGTTCTTGACCGTGACTCATAACAGTAATTACCATTTGTCCAAACACCTACAATACAACCTTTTAAACGGCATATTTTTCCGAGTTGAAGGCCGAGATTTCACTTCTGTCCACTAATTGATTGTCGCGGCCATCCTGGCGGTTTGCGTGTCCCTTAAACGCATAACTGTCGGCTACTCCGGCTCGAGAGAATCGCGTGATTTGAAGCTTTGTTGATGGCGGGGTTCCTCTGGGTAGGTATTTCTTGATGCCTGGTTGAGGCTAGAAATTTGCATCCGTTCATTCTTGTTATGGGTTATTTCAAATAGGAGACGGCCGTGAATCCGGTATGGATGGAGGGAAAAGTGTAGAGAGGTCTCAAACGAGAGAATAGAATGGCAACTTTAGTAAACTTGAGCAAGGAAAAAATGTTTATTGCTATTTTTAATCTAAACTATACCTCAATCTGAGAATTTTGACACCAACCGCGACCTTCTAGCGTGAGAAGACCTTTTTCTATTATTTTTGAAAAATTTCGAATTATTATGACGTCACAGTGGGCTGGGGGGGGGGTCCCGCCCAGGCGGGAGGTTCACGTGACGTCCGAATACATCGAAACTTTGAAAAATCATAGAAAAAGATCTACTCATCCAAAAAGAGAACGGCTGGTGTCAAATTCTCAGGATGAGGTCTAGTTTCGATTAAAAATAAAAAAAAATCATGTGCACACCCCGTTACCCAGGTACCACCCGTGCTATGGATTCAAATATACAATACATGAAGCTGTATGCCACTACTTGGAAGAACAACTTCGTAATATACAACTGGACACAGTTGTAACTAGATGAATTGTCTCAGTGGTAGAGGAACCACTTCACGCTCTTGTACTTTATAGGTCGTGACGGTGATTTCGTAACCTCTCCATCGACAGTTTCTCTTAGCGGTGAAATTCATGACAAACTGGAAACGATTAAAAGCCTCGTTTTCTTTGTGTTAAAGCTATTCTGAAAGAAAGATTGAGTAGAGATTGAGAGACTTTTCACATTTAATACAGTACAAATACGATCCGAAATATGATTGATTTTCAACGATTATGAGAGTTCAATCAGCAATTATAATCAATCCTACATTATACTCATAACTTTTTTCAGATCTCACTTTATTTAAAGGTACCTAATTTATATTGAAGGACAACCCCATCATTGCCAAAAATCTGACTTCGAGGAAAAACGCAATCGAAAGGTTACAAATAAAGATAAAGTCCAAGGCAAAAAAAAATCAAGGGTAACATTACCACCATTACCACAAGGGTACAAAAAATCGCAGTAAATTACCACTACTATTTACAAAAAAATTCCACTGCAGTGTTGGTAAAAAAAATTCAGCATTCTGAAAGGCGAAGGAATATAAAATACGAGTTTGTTCAGAAGAACTAGCTGCTCAGCACAGAAATTGGATTTTCGTCCTCAAAAATCATCAAATTGGAAATCATCAAAGCCATACAAATTTCAAAAATCCCAATTTATATTTCTGAGCTGAAAAAAAGTATGATTTATTTGGAAGAAAACGTAGGTAACATTATCTCGTTTTATCTAAGGGATGGGACATTAAACCGCAATCAAGGGATTCTTTCCCACTCACTCACTCGATAACGTGGTTTTCCCCGGTTTATCGTAACTACAACCTGCTTTTATAGGGCGATAAAGGTGTTTCTTAACGGAAAGGACTGCACATTCAGAAGTACACCTCAAAATCCTACAGGTGTAAATTCCTACCGGAATGGCGATGATGGGGCAGCTGTGGCCGTGCTCGTAAGCGACATGAGTCTCTCAGCGACGAGTCTCGGACCGGCCGCGGGGACCGTGAGTTCGGCGCCTCGTCTCGGGAGCGTATTTTCGTCCGAGCCGGCCTCAGCCCCCCTCGTCATTACCTCGGACAGAGTTTCGATACCTGTAACTACAGTTTCGTGTTGTTGAGGCAGTGACAACGACATGTGGCATGCATGATCTGAATCATCCATTTTAGAGCCCAAAGTCTCCAAGTCCCGTATAATTGAATCACATTTTACAAAATGATCCTTTAGCTTTCCGTAATTAACTGATTTCAGACTTCCCCATCGCGTCAGTTCTGTAAGGAACTGTTTCGGACGAATACATCCTGTAAGGATTTCATCTGCGCTTTGGCGGAGGTACAGATTTTGTCCAGGTGTCTTATCAGAGACACCCTGAATGATGAGAGACTGGAGTCCCTTTGCAAATAACTCTCGAATTTCACGATCTGATTCATGTCAGTTTGGTCTTCTGGTGGCTCGATAATATAAGTTTGGTGCTGAATTTCCGTTGAAATTATTTCCTCACAGGATCAGAACAGGGCTGATTGAAGCCGAAATTGACGACATTGCCATGCTAGGGACCACGAGAATTTAACGTTGAAATTATAGAGGAGGTTGTTTCTCAGACCACTGACTTTTCTTGATTGAAACTTGAACCAAACTGGGCCCATAACCTGCTGATTGGTCAGGGCTTTGGGCTAATATTAAATAGAAACTTCGAATACGAAAACTAATAACTTTTAATGAGCACTGATCTTGATTGTACACCGCACACGAGAGACAGAGAGAGATTGATTGATATCGCTTTTTTTACAAAATCTGACAAAATTTGGTCGAAGTCGACCATTCTAACATCTAACCAGACTTACACCAATGTAATACAAAAATTAAATTAAATTAGTCTATGTGTGAGAAAAAGCAAGTTATGTATCATTTACTTGATCATATACATTTGCATAGATGCAACGTGCAGATCTGCATGTTGCATTTGCACATGAAAATGATCGATTGATGATCATGAACAACAATAATGTAATAAAAGTGCTGTGCTAAACACATAAATATCTTAATATTTTGAAAGGAAAACATTTTTCAATTTGTTTTTGAACGTAATGAAATTGAGAGTGATTTTGAATGGATAGAATAGGTAATACTTGACAGCCATCATTTCTATCAGCCAACACTTTTTCTGGTCAAACCCAAAGGATTTATTGCCATCAATCAATTTCTCACAACCTTTGAGACTCATACTACGACTATCCTCACACTAATCAAAATCATTATATCTATTCTAACTACCGAGCGAATTGTGACACCAACTTGATAAAACGTATGACAACAAACAACTGAGGACGGTATTCTTGGCAGTCGTTTATTCTTTCTTCGGTTCATAGGAAATTACTTGATTACTTACTCACGAGCCAGGTGTCGATAATTGAATAGGTAATTTTTAATGGAAAAATGCATTTTGAGTATGATCATTCGATGATGAATAATTTCTCAAGAATGGAAAACGACGAAATACCTGATCATTAGGTGGATAACTAATTAACACCATCCGATCAATAGCTAAGTTCACGGATTAGCGAATGATTTTGCGCTCACGAGAAACCACTGAGGTTGCCCAACCGATAGCCTCGAAAAGGAAATGCAGCAAGTTTGTTCCTTCAAAATTATACGATTGACCGCGGGATGTCACGTAATGTGGATACTCCCTGCGTCGAGTTGCAGAAACTTGAGGCTTCGTTATTGCATTTCCTGCAGTTACTTCACGCAGTTCATGGTCTAGCACCAACCGTTTCTATTTTTTTTTTGTTTTCAGTCAGCAACAAATTTGCATTATAGAAGACAGGAGTTCCGGTGAAATTCATGAATTTTTTCAACCAATTTCATAAAATTTTCAACTGATTTCTTATTTTTTTATATATTTATAATTTGTTCGACCAATTTTATGAACTTTTCAACCAATTTTTTAAATTTTCTCAACTAACTTCACAATTTAGTAAAAAATGGAGTCTCTTGCCGGAATCGCTCGTTTGATTTTTAAAACTCACGTTTTTTCGCAAAAAACAGTCATTTTTAGGACGTCCCACAGTAAGACTTGGGCGTCCTTATGCGATCGATCTGGGTTGAAGTTGGACAACACTCAACAGAAAAAAAAAAATAACCACACAGATCCGTTTTAGACCATTCTGAATCCAAATCCGCGAAAAAAAAACCATAGGTATATGTCTGTGTGTGGTTGTGTGTGTGTGTATGTGTGTGTGTGTAACAAAATCTTGTGTACTCTGCACAGGCCTTAGTTCTCAACCGATTTTCCTGGTTCTTTTTTTGTTCGTCGCGGAAAACTATCTAGTTGTGCACTACGTCGCCGGAATTTCGAATTTTGCCTTTTAAGGGGGGTTAATGCTCGAAAAACGTGCGTTTTGGGCATAATCTTGTGTACTCTGCCCAGGCCTTAGTTCTCAAACGATTTCGTGGTTCTTTTTTCGTTTGACGCGAAATACTATCTAGTTGTGCACTACGCGGCGCCGGAAGTTTGGATTTTGCTTTTTAAGAGGGGGAAAGGGGGGGTTAATGCTTAAAAAACGTGCGTTTGCGTGCATAATCTTGTAAACTCTGCCCTGGCCCTCAATTTCCCAACCGATTTGCGTGTTTCTTTTTTGTTTGACTCAAATAACTTCCGAGTTGTACATGATTTTACCAGAGTACCAAAATTCGCAAGGGGAGGGGGTGAGTGGGGAGATAATATTCACAACATATCCGATTTTTCAATATTTCGGTTCCTTTACTGCTTACTAATTGTACCCAAGCTTTGAAATGAGGGAAAAATTCTCATTATACCTCCAGATTTTCATGAATTATTCTCTGCACCACCATGGAACCAGGTGGTGGAAAAATGGTGGTGGAAAGTGGTGCCACCATGGTGCCAGGACATGGTGCCATGATGCCATAAACCGCTTATTTCGTGTTTTTTTTTTTTTTTTTTGTGTGTTTCACCTTGAATACGGATGTGAACTTCGACGGACTGCCTACCAAAACTAACAGATGAAAGTTCAATGTTACGACGTATTTCCGCTTTGGTGCCAGACTGGCACCATTGTTGGCGTTGGGGAGGTGGCAGGGGGGGGGGGGTGAACTCGAATTCGCATGTTGGGTATCGTAGATCATGGATTTTAAAATGCTCTTCAGATTCGAGGGCTCCCATGCCGCTAGAAAGGTTAAGGTGGATAATGTTGGGGGGGGGGGGTCAGTATTTCTTGCCTAAAGTAATAAATAAATTACATCGAGTGAAACAGTTTTATCACTTAACAACTGGTTAAACTGATCTAATGCTTATCCAATGGGACGTCCCCTGGAATGCATGCATTACTAAACAATATGTTTAAGCACAATTTCATAGTAATCCTGAAACCGTTGGAAAGTCAATGAGGCGGAGCATGTTTTAAGCTTCTGAGAGCCTCTGGAGAAGACCGTGTTTTAGCAGAAACATAACACCAAAATGTTCGAAAAAAAAACAGAAATTGACAACGTTTCAAGTTCGAGGTAGAAAGACTATCCTCATCAAAACTATACAGTTTTTTTGGAATGACCGAGAGCTCATCATTTGGGATATTTAATGCTCTTTCCAACGGTGTAATCATATTTGATATGTTGTGTGTATTGACCCTCGAAATATAGGGACTGGGGTCATCCAGAAAAACGCTGTTTATCGCCTAGCTTTCGGAAAATGTATTTCCTTCATCACGGATAAAAAGCAGTTACATGTGAAGAGAGAGCACCCACCAACTCATACTCTCTATCCGGTTCTGTTTCAGCTTGTACAAGTCAAAACTTTCAAAATAAATACAACAGGCTCTCAACGATAACAAAAACAATAGATTTAAAAAATTTAGGCGTATAAATAGGCAACAGGCTACAATCAAATTTTTCGAAACAAAACTAAGCTATTGTACAAGCTGAAACAGGACCCGATAGAGAGTATGATTTGGTGGGTGCTCTCTCCTCACATATATAACTGCTTTCGAGCCCTGATGAAGGAAATACATTTTCCGAAAGCTAGGCGATAACAGCGTTTTATGGATGACCCCAGTCCCGATATTTTACAATTTATTCAAATTCGAATTTGCATTGGAAATGAGGGAGTTATGACCATATCTTAGTCTCAAAGATTCAAGATTCAACAAAAACTTCAAAGTGAAATGAGTGGCATTTTGTACGGGACTGAATATCGCTAATAAGGATAATTTGTTGCAAATGAGATGTAGAATCGATTTCTGAAGTGTTTAATATTATTTAAATAAATATTGTTATTATTATTAGTTGTAGGCAAATTATGAAAATGGTTGAAAAAATTATGTATTTTTCTGGAAAAAGCTATACCAGATTTTTCATGATTGGTCATGTAATCATGAATGGTTGATATGGAGTCAGTTCAGTTTTCATAGGAACCGAAAATGGAATGATGGTCTGGCAGGTTCTCACATATACCTTGTTGTTGCAAAACTAGAACCTACGCAAATGGTCGGTCCCACTCGTTATTCACCGAGTTATGATTTTACGCAACAGCGATTAGTCCATAGACGAAAAAAAAAACTCTCAAGCGGAGAGAGTAAGCATAGGTGAGGCAGCGCGGCGCAAGGGCAGGGACAGCGCTTGTGCCAAGGACGGACGCCTCGAGAACTTCCCGCTTTCTGATATCGCGCGTATAGACCGGTCACAGACTTCCTATTGGCTCCCGACGGTCTACTGATATCATAACATTTCGGCGAGACCTTGATGAATTCCGTAGAAACCCTTTGGCGGTGAAGGACCGTTCACACGTGAAGGAGAACTGCTGTAGGTATAACATCCTGTGCTTCACGTCATCGAAAAACTTCTGTATATTTAAGAGGGCTGTACTTGACAATTCTGATCCTGTATTATAGCAGTGAACGAGTCACTCTTCCAATGATGAAGGAATATCGAAACATGTTTAATCACTTTGTAGCACAGCAGAGTTGGTACAAGTTATTGCTTCCGAGTCTACCAAGGTAGCGGAAGCTTTGTTTTCACTTTTCAAGGTTGAAAAAAAAGATCTCCAAAATCAAAATTTCCTTGCCACAGCCATAACTTCTACATTTCTCCCTCGATTTCGATAAAATTTTGGTTTATTATTTTCAATAATGAACCTTTGGAATCGACCAAGAAAAAAATTTTCAACACCCCCTCAAAATTTGATGGTTTACGTTTCAAGGTACGTAGAATCCAAAAAACGAATAAAAATTTGGCCGTCCGTCCGCCGTACGCCGTACGCGGCACTTTTGCCACTTAGCATTGACCGATTTTGATGAAATTTGGTATGTAGGCTCCTTCTGGGGTCTAGTTGTGCCCCGAAGATTTTGGTTGAGGTAGGTCACTTCTAAGGGTTCCAAAATCAATTTTGAAATTTTGAAAACGCTCTAACTCAAAAAATTTTGATATAAAGGTATTGTTTTTCCTTCAATTTAAGATTCTATAGAATTTTTAGAATTTTTTGAGACCACGCGGAGCTCTGTAGGACAAACCGTTCGCTCACTACGAGAATTTAAAGTTTTGACGTACGATAAATCAGAAACACGAGTGTGAATCGCAAAAGAGGCCTTATCTCCGTTCAAATTAAAGCTGACCGAAATGCGATCGATGTTTTTCTTCATGTTGGATGGTTGGTGTCTTTGCAGACGAGTGATCTATATAGAAAAATAAAAATAATAAACCATTGTGTAATAATTTGCAGCGTTTTTAGGAATTATGAGAGTTGGGGTGGAGATGGTCTCCTATGAAAATCATGGCCCCCGGGATTGAAAGTATTTTGTGCTCATGCGCGAAATCCTTGTCAGCCATAACTTCTACATTTTCGAACAATATTCAGAGATTGTGCCGGTTGATGTGTAGATGGTCCCCTATAAAGGTAGTGGAAGGTACTTAGAGATTGATATTTAGAGCATCGGATCTTCTATACAATCGGGTTATGGATACGAGGGAGCTAAGTGTCACACCCCCTTGGCGACGTTATTTCTCAGCTACTTCTGTAATGCAGTAATGAACGCGAGTTGCCCGAGCCAGAATGAATATTTTGCGGAAGCTAACCATAAAGTTTGAGACCTTCATGTGGGAGAATAACAATGCACTGATGTTGTAAGCAGCCATGAATTTGCCAATCTGCATCAACCTAAACACTCTGCATCAGGTGTTGCACTGCTACAATATACACCTTGTAAAAACCCTTGTACACTTGTAAAAAAATGAAATTCAAATTCTAATGAAATTTCTCGAAATTTTAAGGAAATTGGGCGTATCTATATCATTTTCCTAATGAAAAAACGCTGCAAATTGTCACTGAAAGGTTTATTATTTTTCTTTATAGATCACTCACCTGCAAAGAACACAGCTCAAGAAGAAATAGGGAGTTGCGCAGGAAATTTGCAGGAGTTAGAAAATTTGAATACTGGTTGCTAAGAACGTAAAACTGAGTAAGTACCTACAACTCGAAGAAAAGAACAACGATCGCATTTTGGTCAGCCGAAATTAGAACGCAGATTAGGCCTATTTTGCGATTCACACCTGTGTTTCTGATTTATAGTAAGTCTAACCCTTAAATTCTCATGGGAAGCGATCGTTTGGTTCTCCAGAGCTCTGGGTGGTCTCATTCGATTCTATTAATTCAATACTATTTTAAATTGATGAAATAACAATACCTTTATTTCGGATTTTTTGGGCGTTTTGAAAGTTTCTTCCCTTATTTGTCAACCCTTAGAAGTGACTGACATCAACAAAAAGCTTTAGGGCACAACTAGACCCCAAATAGAGTCTAAATACCAAATTTCCATGGTAACTAAGGAAGGTGCCGCATATGGAGGACGGACGGCCAAATTTTGGTTTATTATTTTTAATAATGAACCTTTGGAATCGACCAAGAAAAAAAAATTTTAACACCCCCTCAAAATTTGATGGTTTACGTTTCAAGGTACGTAGAATCCAGAAATCGATTAAAAATTTGGCCGTCCGTCCGCCGTCCGCCGTACGCGGCACTTTTGCCACTTAGCATTGACCGATTTTGATGAAATTTGGTATGTAGGCTCCATTTGAGGTCTAGTTGTGCCCCGAAGATTTTGGTTGCTGTAGGTCACTTCTAAGGGTTCCAAAATCAATTTTGAAATTTTGAAAACGCCCTAACTCAAAAAATTTTGATATAAAGGTATTGTTTTTCCTTCAATTTAAGATTCTATAGAATTTTTAGAATTTTTTGAGACCACGCGGAGCTCTGTAGGACAAACCGTTCGCTCACTACGAGAATTTGAAGTTTTGACGTACGATAAATCAGAAACAGTGTGAATCGGAAAAGAGGCTTAATCTCCGTTCAAATTATAGCTGACCGAAATGCGATCGATGTTTTTCTTCATGTTGGATGGTTGGTGGCTTTGCAGACGAGTGATCTATATAGAAAAATAAAAAATAATAAACAATTGTGTAATAATTTGCAGCGTTTTTATTCAGTTTTTGGATTCTACATAAGTTGAAACGTAAACAAACACATTTTGAGGGCGATTTAAAAAAAATTTCTTGGTCGATTCCAAAGGTTCATTATTGAAAATAAACCAAAAACTCGGACACCTCCGTATAGTACCGCGAAAAACTCGGACCTCAAAGAGTACAACATGCTCCCTCAATCAAATTTTATTCAGCCTTCCCGGTCTTTTTATAGTTTGATGTATGAATCACTGAGAGGAAGAGTTGTTGAAGGAAGGAGTATGAAGAAAATATGTTGGAGAGGAGAATAAATATGAATTCTAGTAAGAAGAAGAGCCGTGTTGCTACCAGCTCTTTTTAATTTTCACGTATTTTCTCGAGTATTATTGTTCAAGTGAGTGGAAGAGCGTTTCTTTTCCCCCTGCTGATAAATCCAAGTCTCAGAAAGGTTTGAGTGAGTAAAAACCTCATTTGGACGATGAGACAGTAAGTTGAGGAGAGCGGCCCAGTTTAGTGGGGAAAATCTTGGGATCAAATCTACTAACACGTTCCGAGCTAACTTGAATCGCAAGAGGCTGGGAGTTATAATGTGGAGGTCTTGAAACCGCGACATCTAGTGTTTTCATTTTAAATCGTATCAACTATGTGAGTCATACAGGGTTCGTTGTCGTCTTTTTTCCTTCAGAATGAACCCTTACTTTTAAAAAATGACCTCATTTTGGGGGTGAGAGGGATTCGATGACTCGGCCAATGTAGTGCGCGAAAATTCAACGTGTTTATATTCGAAGATGAAACACTAGGTTTTTCATTCAATTCAAATGCATCGACTGAGATTCAGTCTGATGCTGAAGGTCCACCTTGGATCTTCCAGAGAAATAATAGAAATTAATGTTTTTTCTGTAACTACCGAAAAAATGCCTTCAGCATTGAAAACGAAAAGGGTTGCTCTTCCTAGCTCTAGAAACCCTGAATGACAAAACACGAGTACGATCACCTCTCTCCGGTTACTGAGAATATCACAAAACGACTCTCGGACTACTAAGTAATTTATTAGCGCATATTTGGCTTGCTATATTACCAAACAGAATCGAGTACCTAACTTATTTGTGTTTTTATCTCGCTGCATCCGCTACCTATTAATTGTTTCAGTTGAAAAATCGAGAATAACCTCGACAAACGGCAATTATCGCTGATGGCTTCAGGATCCTGGTCAGAATAGATCACCTAGCAAACAACCATCCATTAATCAGAATATTGTCAGCCGAGAATTTTCTTACTAAGAAAAAAAAAAGTTAAGTAGTCGTGATTTTCGGAACCATTTCCAACGATTCATCTCACTTCGTAGAAAGGAAAAGCAAAATACAGTTGAAATTGATGATTTATTATGATACCAGGCGTAGTTGCCGAATGACAACGTCCTTGGGCGCTAGATGAGAACGGCGATTAGTGTCGGAGGGAAATAAGGAAGGGTGATGACCACAACTTACGAGGTCTCCAACCAGTGAAGGATAACTCACCGTTTGGGAAGGTGTGAGATCGAAGGAAAACAAAGTCATTCGATTTAAAAGGAAGTTATAGTATACTTGCCGTATTGCAAATCATTAACGAGTAATTGTTTTATTATTGCCGTATCTTACTGGATGTATTCAAGCAGTATCGCAAGTGTTGATGGATATTTCTTGATGTTTAGATTTGAACTTGTTTTCATCGTGGGTTTTCAAACCAATGTGTGGTTGTAGGTATTTTTAGGTACATCAATCAAGAAACACTCAAGGAAGACCCATGCAGCATCACCATTATATATCTGTATACTGTAAAACTAATGTTTAATAGAAACTATTGATTTGAGATGACTAACTCTGCAAATCATTACACATTTTTGGAATCGAATGAGACCATCCAGAGTTTCGTAGGACCAACCGTTCGCCACGAGTCTAGTATTTACTCATTAAAATTTCTAGTTTCACTGCTTGGCGCTAGGATGCAGAAGAAGCTTGAAGAACTTTCATGACCCCAGTTAAACTTTGCAGATGATCTATAAACCTTTGCGTAATAATTTGCTGCGTTTTCTGTATGCAACACCCCACTGAGTAGATTAAATTTTTAACATGGAACATGTTATCGCCCTAGAGTAACTACCCGAAAAACTGGGAGGGACACTCCGCCGGTCACGCAGCCTTTTCGACACTCCGGTTTTCGAGGCGTTTTCGTTGCTAGGGATAATATAACTTTTGTATCATACCTACCTACGACTAAAGGTTCTGCACTAAATTTGGCTAAAACATGTTCCATGTTTTTATTATTTACGCCGTAGGCTTTAGGTAGATAGCACCTGGGAGACGCGAAGCACCGAGATTTCTCTTGATCACTTATTTCGTACTGAAGGAATAAGGAATTCAAATCAGTTACAGTGGACAGAGATACGGCAACAAAATTTGCCAAGTTGAGTGGGCAGTATTGCTTCTTAAACAGAAATCGTTGAGGTAAAAATTATTGTAGTAATAAGGAGCTAAAATTCGCACAAAATAAAGCTAAGCACGATGATGATTGTATTTTAAGGCACCACACAAACCCTGCAAATTTCATAAAAATTTCATTTTCAAAAAATATTGTATATTATATTACAAAAATATGAAATTTTTTAAAAATTTATTTTATTTGTTATTTTTTTATTTACCTATTTTATTTTTATTATTTTTTTTTTTTTTTGTCGGCTAAAATGTTAATGTTGTTTTTCCTTCAAACGTCAGTTTCAAACTTAATTTCATTATGATGTCAGATGAGGCGGAACCGATTAGCGTTGGTAATCACAATCACAAACACTAATGAGATTTCGTCGAAAAATGAAGTGTCATCCTGACGAGGTATTCCCAATACGCCAAATGACCGCGGGGATGGCGTTACATCGCAGATATTAGTCTCCTCATTCCAGAGCCAAGACGGCGTTTATCTTTCGACGATTATATATCTAACTAATCATTGATGGTTGTTGGCTCAAGAATCGAAATACTGACTACCTGAAACACTGTAGAAACCAGGAAGCAATACAAATTGCAGATTGAGTAAATAGCTGATAGATATGAATAATGCTATTATCTTTTTTTTTACTTAGTATTGATCTCACGAAAGCTGTCAACTGGGTGTGGCACATAGCTTTCCCAACATATTACAAAACTGTACGGATTATCCCTCCTCGATACGTGGGGATTATCTACCGGACAATCCCCAATTATATCCTTCAAGTTTGACCAAAGACTGAATTTTAATCAATAGCATCTTGCTTTCAATTATGCTTAGGAATTCAGCAAGAATTCAATAATGTCCTGAAGACACCTAAATAAATTATACTATGATGAACTGATCGGGGTATATTCGATGGATCGTCCACGGAAATGAAGGTCTTTCTGTAAGCAGCCTGATTACAGTGTCATAAAATGACAGACCAAATCAAACAGCCAATGACAGACAGACAGATCAATCACAAATCCAACATTCATCAAAAAGCCCGAAATCGTGACGTCTTACAAGCTATTTAACCTTCTCGTGCTTAAAACCGCGAGTACCTGCGAGGTTGATATAATTGGAAGTTGGGGCCTTGTTACGACGAGTATCATCATCGAGTACCCTCAGCATGAATCACAAGAGCTCAGCAAGAATTCAGTTTTAAGCTCGTGCATGTGCCATAGTTATCTCTGAGTGTACACAAGATTTGCTGTTCTTTAGGTGCTTAAAAAACATCACGAGCACCAATCAACAACACATTATCAACATAAATAGGGAGATTGCTTCAACTTCCAGCTCCTTTCTCTCAAGGTAAACGTCATTTTGTGACATTCTGATCAGCCAGTTTTACAGAAAGACCTTCCTTATCCGTCTACAATCCATCATCTATCTCGCTAACGGTCAGCTGATCCTATCAAAGTACATTTATTTTCGTATAAACGTGATTTTTGGTAGTGTCTAGAGGTGTGTAAGACAAGGTCATTTGGCGGATTCGAATCCCAAACGGTCACTCATTACAGAGACCAGGTCTTTTGAATCCGTTCACCCGTTCACTCACAAGACAAACAACCAACTGGTCAGAAGTCACAAAAACGAGCGAGTCTGTAAATCGAACGAGTCGGAATAGGTTACAATGAGTAGGCGATTTGTATGAATCGAATGAGCTACAAGACAAAAAAATTAAAGATCGATTCGAATCGTATGAATCAGTCTTTGAGTGTGTTTTGTCTTTTCAGTCCTCAGTTCATTCGAACGTAATTCTTCACTTGGATGATGGAAGGTTTTGCTTAGAAAACCACTTCCATCTACTTCTTTCTATTGATACTTCCTTGTCATTTTCACACATTAATGATCCATGTACAAACTTCCATGTATATAAATATACATTATACATCCATATTGCGGGCAATTATTTTATTTTGTTGGTCTTCTGCCGTTGTTCTCGCAAATTAACCGGAAAACTCGATTGGTGGGTTGATGAACGAATGACCGCGTTCATTTTGACAACCCGTTCAGTTCTGACAAGGTCATTTTGAAGATAAGGTCTTTTCAATACGTTCACTCCTGACCGACACACCTCTAGTAGTGTCAAACAATTATTCCTCGTGCTATTCGAATTTAACATTTCATTTACCTACCATTTATTTCCAGTTTTGATATTTTCCTTACAGAACATCTTGTCAAATCTAGGTGATCTTTCCATTCCTCCAGCACCTCACCCAGAAGCTCAACCGCCGTGTTCCTCTCAAATCACGACATGGACCTCAGTTATTGTACTCGAGTCGTAATGAATTTCTCAGCAGTCCAACTGGCAATTAATGAAAAATGTCTGCCTTGAGGGTGTGGCACATAGCTTCCTCGTATCCATAACCCAATAGTCTTGATGTTCCAATGCATAGCAGTTGATCTCAAAACATCAATCTCTAAGTACCTTAAACTACCATCAACAGGCACAATCTCTGAATATTGTTGGACGATGTAGAAGTTATGGCTGTTACAAGGATTTCACGTTTGCGCATGCGCAGCGGCTACTATCAGTCCGTGGACTTTCATGTCAAGACAGACAGACAGACACGGAACCAAAATGTTCAGGAGGGTCTGAAACGTAAAACGCGATTAGAAATTTTGATTTTGAAGAACATTTTATTTTTCAACCTTGAAAAGTACAAACAAAGCTTCCACTACCTTGGTAGAATCGGAAGCAATATCTCATTTCAGTTTTGGTAATTAAAACTGGAACACTAATTACGACTAGCAAGGAATCTATTCCAATCATAACACCGACAGTGACATGAGTGGTAAAAAGCAAGAGGACAGACGTCTTATTTCTGGTTAAAATGGGCAAAAGGAAATATGTTATAATTACGTTACGTCCGAGGGCGTAACTGGCCTCTGAAATGAGCGAAGGGGGTAGTGTGGTAAACTCGCAAAAAATCCTTACCTATGCTATTGTTGGAGACTTTGTTTTGATAAAGACAATCTAGATGTTGAGTTTTGCACTTGAAGTGGAAAATAGATTGTTTTTGTTATTTCATTGTTGAGTGTTCTTACAATATTATGTTATTAATCGTTAAGGAAAAACAATCCCGCAGCTGAGAGTCCTGTATTATGAGTACTGGACGATGGAAGCCCTCATAAACACCTTCCAAAAACAACTCCTTAGTAGCGGACACCTTCACAGCGAAACTTCCCCTTGAAGGACAGTACGATTTCCGTACCAAAATAAAGAAAGCCTCTCATCATTATGAGAATCGAACTTGTGGTTTTCTCAGTGCTTATCGTAGTCAGATCGGAACTTTGATGCGAATCACAACTTTTCCTCTTTTGTTGACACTTCATTTACCCTGACGATCAGTCGATAATGCATTGTAAGTGCTTGTAGAAAACGTTACTGCGATGACGTTCTTCCTGAAATTACGTGGTAAGTCACCAAACCTGCGCATCAAAAGGTTATATGACGTGAACAATCGTTAATTTGCCGTGAAACTCATTCACGAAAAAACTGATGTTTTCCTGAATGTTCTTCATTCCTTCTTTTCTTCCGGGTTCCTCAAAGTTAGATGTTAGAGAAAGTGTCGATTGTAAGGTTAGTGGGGGGGAGGATATTTTTCTGTTACCTAAAACGACAGTGCTGACTCTAACGTGAGGGGAGCTGACTCACCGTGCAAAGAGACACGGGAGAGAAGTAGTTAACTACAACAGGATACTGTGGGGCCAGATGGAGACGGTGGTTGATCATTTAGATGAAGGTCAAGAACTCCTGATGTTCCTTGAAAGATATATAATCACTTAGGACATTATGCGAGCGTTAACGAACGGGCCGGGAACATCACTGGACGTTCGCTACTATGTCTACTCGCAATCAAATATAAACTGATATTTTGAAACCTTTTACGACTTTTAAACTGTTGAACGTCTAAGGCGGAGCGGTCACACCATGAATAAATAATAATAAAATCATAATTGGGAGGTCGCCTAGGGGAGAGAGTGAGCGATGAAAGAAAGTGCGTTTACCTGCCGAGATGCCTAGCTAGAGTAACTCCGTGGCATTTTTCACACAATACTTACGCTTGCTTACTTACATAATAATACGGTTATTCAGGAACCCATGTTGTCTAGCATTAATTAGCACTTCCTCTAGTCTCATTCCGATCATCGAAACAGAATATCGCTCACGCGGCACTCGCGATTGCACTAGTTATCAAGAAGAAATGTGAAAGAAGGAATAAACAACGTATTTGGGTGAAAGAATGGATTCTACAGCAAAAAACAATTCGTTTTCAAGTACGTTGGTACGCGACTCTACTTCCTGAGCTGACGGCAAGTGATCCAAAAGATGTACGAGTATATGAACTTCATACGATTGTCGGGCACAAATTTGTAGGCAAAGCTGTGTTCTTCGCAGACAATGATATATACAGAAATATGATAAACCTTTTTGAAATAGTTGACAGCGTTTTTCCCTAAATTCAATTGGTAAATATTTTTAAAATTTAACTATTGTAAAGCTGAGATTTTTTCACGGCTTTTGGTGTTGAGGTACGTGAAAACCATTCGGAAGTAAAACCTTAGCAATCTAGTGGAAAAAAAGGAAGCTATGTGCTACACCCACTTTGTACAACATGACTTAAGTAATGAATACCTACCTTACTTTTCACCCTCTCAGTTTATAACATTAATTCAAATTACAGCTCCAAACAATATGAAAAAGAGTATGTTGATTTTCAGGAAGCTATGTGCTACATCCACCTGGTAGTATTATAATATGACATAGGCCACCATCTTGGTAGATGTTATTCAAAATTTGACTTTATTCCGCAGCAATAAACAGTATGGAAAAGATTATCTAGGAACTTAGGAAGCTACGTCGAGAGAGGAGAGGGAACGCGAGAGCACTAGAGCACTCTAGGAGTGCTCTCGCAACTGCTCTAGGAGGTGTCCACACTTCTCTCATGAGCTCTCCGCTCTCACTCTATGGAAATATATTTCCTCATGTTGACCTCCCTTAACAAATCAAGAGGACAAAGATCCCAAGTCGCAGTCCCTTGTGAGCTATCAGAAGTGATCGGAGAAGGCTAGATCAGTAGGGTGATGATAGCCGCTCACCCCTTCATCCTAGATTTAACCTCTATTAATCAACCTCTGAAAGTGATGGGAAGGAAGCCAGATCAGTGGTTTGAGACTTTGTTTACTAATCCTCTGTTCATCCTGGTACATTCATAGAGTTTTGATCAGTTTCTCAACTACCAACTGTTTTCCAATTTCTTCATAATAATCCCACTTAACAATAATTATTATGTTTTATGTTTTCAGGAAAATCAACATGACGATCGACACCAGCAAGTCGGAAATCGTTTCATTCTACAAAGACAAGAATGTCTTCATCACCGGTGCATCTGGCTTCCTAGGACGTCTTCTGATCGAGAAACTCTTGAGGGTTTGCGATGTGAAGAAACTGTACATTCTGGTGAGAGCCAAGAAAGGGACCAGTCCGAGAGAAGGTTGCAATCAATCTTCCAAGTACCGGTAAGTCGTAATAATGTGGAATATATTGCGAAGAAACAACAAACACCAGACAATAAATTAAGTGTATTAAACCCAATTTCAATTCATCAACCGTTTTGTCTAAATCACACCTTCAGCATTAGTTCATGTATCCTTCGCTTGAATCACCTGCATCGCATTATCTCAAGGTTTACCAAAATAGGTAACTAAGATTATCTCACATGATTCAAAGGAAAAACGCTTTATTATCCCTAGCGGAGGATACATGAACTAATGCTGTAGGTGTGCTTTAGACGCTCGTTTCATAAACACAACAACCAACTTTTCTATGTTGTGTTGACAACTAGGTAACACAATTCTGATCAAACATAATAATATTATATGCTCAGGGATCAATGCAGTTGCCTCCTACCATATCGCTTTCCTCTTCGTTCGATGCATTCCCAGGATATTTCCAACTTCCTTTATCATGGTTGCCTCGAAGTTTCACTCGTGATCTGTGAGGAATGAATGAAAGAACTAAAACATGATTTTATTTTGAACAAAATAATACAACTTCATATTATAGAGCAACATGTCCTAATCGTGGTCATTATACCGTTCGATGAGTTAGCCTCAGATTAATTTACTATAATCAATTAAAAAGAAATTAACGTCATTATTTACCAGAGAACTTATAATAATATATGTGGAAAAAAGCCAATAACCTGAGAATTTATTATAGATAATTAATTACGAGAGAAACGACTACACATTTTACAAATAGGTACCCTTCGAATATAAATAATCACTCAAGTGAATAATCTCAACTAATAATAAAAAAGAACTTGCAAATTCTCAATACCGATAGTCGTACAATCCACCCTCCGGCATAGCTTTGTGCCGCAGATTGCCGGAGATTAGGCCTCTTTTGCTGTTCACACTCGTGTTTCTGATTTATCGTACGTCCAACCCTTAAATTCTCGAAGGGAGCGAACGGTTTGTCATAAAGGGCTCCGCGTGGTCTCAAAAAATTCTAAAAATTCTACGTACTATCTTAAATTGAAGGAAAAACAATTCCTTAACATCAAAATTTTTTGAGTTAAGGCGCTTTCAAAATTCATTTTTGAACCCTTAGAAGCGACCCACATCAACCAAAATCTTCGGGGAACAACTAGACCCCAAAGGGAGCCTACATACCAAATTTCATCAAAATCGGTCAATGCTAAGTGGGGAAAATGCCGCGTAAGGCGGACGGACGGCCAAATTTTTATTCGATTTTTGGATTCTACGTACCTTGAAACGTAAACCATCAAATTTTGAGGGGGTGTTAAAAAAATTCTTGATTGATTCCAAAGGTTCATTATTGAAAATAATAAACCAAAATTGTCCGTCCGTCCGCCATACGCTGCAAATCATTGCCCAAAAGTTTATTATTTTCTGTATAGATCACCCTTCTGTATAGATCCCTCCCTACCAACCAAGGTACCTACTACCTACTAGAGCATTTTTGAAAATTTCAACCCTTCATTTCCATTTGGTTGGTGGTTGGGGTGATTTATTGTTTCGTTCATTCTATATTAATTATTATTCTCGCGATGAAGAGATGTCACACTAACAGAGAGAAGCATAAACGACATTTTCACCCATTTTTGTGAAAGTATAAAAAGTATCGATACTTTTTGAAAGTATCGTATCGATACTTTTTGATACTTTCTAGATGTATCGATACGATGTTATATCGATACTTTTGAAGTATCGGACATCCCTAGCCGAAACTACTAAACTGCATCCAAGCATCAGAACTAAACTTGAATCCTACAGACAATTCCATGTTCCTATTATCGTTCAGCCATCTGGTGAACAGTGGAAACTGTTCCTGAAACTAGTGCTGAAGATCTATGTAGATTATTAAACCACAACCATACGGATACTCCGTTTAAACCACGCCGAAAGCTAAAACACACCTAAGAACTTAACCACATATGCCTAAACTACCGTTCAGCCGATTCCATAGGGCTGAATCAATTCTGCAGCCAAAAGAAAAGTACACGTCCCTGTTTTTTATTAAGCAAAAATCAGTATTTTCAATACATAATCAGTATTTGCTAGTAGTTTCGATTTATTGAGTGTTTCTTGTATAATGAGCCTGCCTACTTCACCGCTGGGTTTTTCATACGGCAGGCTGTCTCATTACCCGTAATGACCCCTATATTGCAATCTCCCTCTACAAGAGCAACTTCCCAGCTCGAGTGTCCTGTGCGTATAACTTACAAAGAGAGAGGCCCGTAACCGCTGTTTGCACAACATTTAACAAGTAGGTACCCGCTTTTACAAAAAAAAATCCTTGGCAGTCACTTTATTTCAAGTTAGAAGACAGGTTTAACTAAACACTCAGTGGTCAGCCAAATAGTAAAGGTGGGTAGCCATATCGCGACAGTAAAATTTACCATAATAATACTAATAATTCCCCATCATCCCTCCGTCATTAATTGTATATTTACGAATATTACGAGCATTTTAGTGATATGAGGTCGACAACACGAAAAGAATCTTATAAATTAAAAGATTCACGAAAACAAGAGGTTAACAAAACTGCACTCGAAACGCTTTGTCGGAAATAAGTAGTACAATCGACCCCTCGAAGGTTTGACATATTATAAGTGTTTTCAACCTGTAAAGGTACTTCTAATTTCTCCGAACAACCAACGAAACGTTTAAATTAAGGGGTTAATAATTTAACAACTGTTTCCCAATAATTTTTTACCTAAAAACCATATAGTAAAACCATTTTTTCATGTTTTTTGTCTATGATTTTCTTTTAAATTCTAGCCATGTTTTTGTAGGAATTTCATAGAAACAAAAGCAAAGAATTCTAGTTTTTTGATTTTCATTTAAAGAACCCTTTTCAAACGGACTGCTCACAAAATGAATTCTCTTTTAAGCCAGAATATTCGCAATCACTGCTAACTTTTTGGCCAACTTTATAAAGATCTTTATATACTATCAGTCTGGGGGTAATGATTTTCATAGGGGACCATCTACATCCCTGAAAATTCAATCGAAATTGGACTGAAAATGTGGAAGTTATGGCTGTTACGAGAAATTCACGTTTGCGCATGCGCAGCGGCTATTATCAGTCCGGGGACAATGATTATTTTCATAGGGGACTGTCTACACGCCAACTCGCACACTCGCTGAAAATTTCATCGAAATCAAATGAGAATTGTAGATATTATGGCTGTGGCAAGGATTTCAGGACAGACACACAGACAGACAGACACGGAACCATAAATGTTCAGAAAGATCTGAAACGTAAAACGCGAGTGGAAATTTCGATTTTGGAGAAATTTTTTTTTCAAACTTGAAAAGTGAAAACTAAGCTTCCGCTACCTTGGTAGACTCGGAAGCAATATTCACGAAAACAAGATGTTGAAAAAACCTGTACGAGAAACTTTCGTTGGGAATAAGTTGTAGAATTAGTCGTTCTAACGTGTGTTAATGCATTTACTATTGTCTGCCACCGCAGGTCATGGACAAGCTTCGAAGCATCAGGCCGGACTTCATGGACAGCATAGAGCTCATCGAAGGTGACTGCAGTTTACCCAATCTAGGCATCAAAGACCACGACAGAGCACTCCTCATTGAGAAGGTCAACATCGTTTTCCACGGTGCCGCAACAGTCAACTTCGAAGAGCCGCTCAAAAGAGCCACCGCCATTAATGTCACCGGCACCAGGGATATGGCCAATCTCTGCCAGGAAATTAAGAATTTAGATGTAAGTATAAAGTCGTTTATACGCAGTAGTCTACTATCCAAAAACTATCAGGTTGTCTACAGGAAATGTCCCTTGTGAGGTCACTCAGTACTTTGCAAAGTCTTGGGTTAGGATGGAGGATTTCTGCTCCTCTCTCAGCTTGGCTTTACATAACATCACTCTTAGTTAAGTGCTACAAATACCATCACACTTCAATTGCTGATTTATGCATAATTTGGAACTTTTTATTCTTTCCAAGGTATGAGCTGAGAACTGTTTGGATTCTTCCTCCCCCAGAATTGAATTGTTATCTAATTCTTCAGTTTCCAAACTTGCTAAATTGAGAAACCAGATGCATTCAAAGATGTTATTTTTTTCCTGTAGGTATAGCAGATATATCTGGGTGTTTCCACATTCAAGTGAAAATTCAAGAAAGAAATCTTAGACTAGAGAGATTATGGATACATAGGTTCTTCGGAAGTGTGGCATGCTGATTGTACTTGGCTGCAATATCAGTTTTTCTTTTACATCATGATGAATAAGAACTTTCGCAAAAGTTCTTTCAGCTTCCCATTAGCTCTTCTGAAGGAAACACCAGAAGAAGAACATACTTTAAAAAAATAGTAAGTTGATCTTCGGATGAAGGGGGATTTTTACTGGATCTACCCAATTTTGCTGACTTAGCGTGGGAGTTATGGAATCATACATTACAAGGAAATAAAAGGTTAAGATTTAGGATGATAAGTTGAGGTACGCTGTGAAAACCATATTGATAAAATTTGGGCTTCTGAAGTTCTGAGTAAACCAGCTGTTTGGTGCAAAAATCGTAATACGCTTCAAGACAAGCCTGTTGAATCTTCTCAAGTCAACTTACGAGCATATTTTGTGGGAGGAATAAAAGGGTGGACAAGTCGTCTGGTTTTCCCCGTCCTGATTCAAATGAAAGCTTAGAACATCACGGTTTGAAAAATGTTTGTAGGGCGAAGAGAAAAATTCGAAAATACCAACCGGTTTAGAAGATAGTGGTTGGTAAAAACCCAATAGAACGAGTTTGGCCTTTCCACGGGGTTTCTTTCGATGCGTCCTGAAACATCCGAGATCGTTCGCTAGATGGTGAATCATGAGGGGAATCCCTGGAAGTGGTCAATGACCGGTTTGGTTCAGAGAAAGAAGATCACGAGGCTGCATCATCGCAAGCTCGTCATGAACTCGTTGCAATCTTGTGGGTAAACGGTCGCACTACCTTATAACTATTGGGTGCTAGAAACATCCCGAGGTAGAAAACAAATTGAGAATAATTTTGGAATTCATGCTTGATTCGAGATGTTTAATCAAAAATCCAATATCTACGTGGCCAGAAATACTCCACTGGGTTGAAACTACTTTGCTCTTTGGGATCCTTTAGGGCTGAAATGCTAAAATTAGGACAAGTTGCGCCCTGGAACTTGAAAGTGCAAACAATATTTTGCTTCCGAATCGTTCAAATCTAGTGGAAGATTGAAATACATTCTTCAACACTTAAGGGAACCCATTTTTGTGCCCCTAGATTCAGAACACGGTTCAGTCTATTGACATGACATTTTTTCCATTAAGTAGTGCTTGTAGTCGTCTCCATTTTAGACGGATGGATTTTGAAAATATCAATTTGTCGCTTAGGTATAATTTTTCAAATTCCGTTTTTTTTTTTGTTTTTTTTTTTCAACTTCAAAAATTATTTTTAAACTTTATAGTTGAAATTTTGAGAAACCATCCGACTAAAGTAGAGTTCAACTATAGCAGTTTTAAGGAAAAATCGGGGAAACGCGACAACTTCAACCATTACAGAGAAACAGGGGCAAGAAGATCCAAAAACGTGATTTTACAGGAGAGTACTTTTTCTAAGAACTTCACAAAACGAATCTCAAACAAAGTAAAAAGTAACTCCCAATGACATCAACGACTTCAAACATGCAAAAAAATGATAGAAAGTGAAGAAGAATAAGGAAGAAGGTCAATGTCAAACAGGTTTATCTTTTTTGCGGTGTTGGAATTGTCAGTTCGATTTTGGTTTATTATTTTCAATAATGAACCTTTGGAATCGACCAAGAAAAAAAAAATTTTAACACCCCCTCAAAATTTGATGGTTTACGTTTCAAGGTACGTAGAATCCAAAAATTGAATAAAAATTTGGCCGTCCGTCCGCCGTCCGCCGTACGCCGTACGCGGCACTTTTGCCACTTAGCATTGACCGATTTTGATGAAATTTGGTATGTAGGCTCCAATTGGGGTCTAGTTGTGCCCCGAAGCTTTTGGTTGATGTAGGTCACTTCTAAGGATTCCAAAATCAATTTTGAAATTTTGAAAACGCCTTAACTCAAAAAATTTTGATATTAAGGTATTGTTTTTCCTTCAATTTAAGATTCTATAGAATTTTTAGAATTTTTTGAGACCACGCGGAGCTCTGTAGGACTAACCGTTCGCTCCCTACGAAAATTTAAGGTTTTATATTGAAATATATATATATATATAAATCAAAACACGAGTGTGAATCGCAAAAGAGGCCTAATCTCCGTTCAAATTAGAGCTGACCGAAATGCGATCAATAGTTGGTGATTTTTTTTTTTTTTTTTTTTTGATTTTTTTTTTTTTTTTTTTTTTTTCTTCTCTTCATATTGGATGGTTGGTGATTTTGTAGACGAGTGATCTATATAGAAAAATAATAAACCATTGTGTAATAATTTGCAGCGTTTTTCTCTCTTGTTTCGTTGCTTTCCCAACTTCAAGAGCATTTTTCTACCTGTTCTCAGTGAACAAATTCAAAATTAATACACCATTTTTTGCGTATTTCAATAAAAAAAAATTTAATGTCAAAAACAAAAAATTGACAATTTTCAATTTTTTTACTGCTGGGTTCCCTTAACAGCACCAATTATTTCGACAAAATTCAGTAGGTTTTCCTGATAAAACTAGATACTCTCATTAGGTGTGAAGCTGCCCACGGGGACTACTTGGAAGGAAGTAACATTGATGTTTGAAAAAAAACAGAAACTTTGGTTAAAATTAGTTTTATTACATTTAAGCCACATCGCATACATATCATGGCAGGATCTTTTTAAACACTCAAATGTACATAATTGTTCAACAGAATTGGGAACAGAAAGATCGGAATTTGAATCAATTGTACACACAAGAAAGTACTAACGAGAATCACAGTGAGCTTTTGAGCGACTAATAATAGTGATTTTTATTCTTAATGATTTCTACCTGTTACCTGTTATTAAATAGATATCAAGACTACCGCTAATCCGTGTTTATTGTTTTGCCAATTTCCAGGCTTTCGTTCACATCTCCACAGCGTTTTGTCACTGTCCGAGGAAAGAGATCAAAGAAATGTTCTACGATGCCCCTCTGAGTTGTGACAATTTGATCAAGATGACGGAAGCTTTGAACGATGATCAACTGGCAAAGATTGCACCAACGTAAGTAAAAGTCAAAAAAATATATATATACATATGATTTTTGGAAAAACTTCAGGGATCGTTTCAGAATGTTCCAAAACGGATTTCAGTGTGAAAATTTTTCGAAAAAGTCGATTCTAAAAATTTTGAGGCCATTGCAATAGCTTCATTTTCCTTAAAAATTCGCTAAAAGTCTTCCAAGTGGGTGTGGCACATTGTTTCATCGATTGTTTAAGATGGTTCGATGCATAGTAGCTACTCTCTGAGTACCTTACACTACCCGCATAGGGGACGAAAAAAAAGTCATCCAATTCGGATGGAAAATTAAGACGTTTTGGATGTTTGAAGTTTTTTCGTTTGCACTTGCGCAGAGGCAACTATCTATCTGGGGGCAATCATTTTCATAGGGGATCATCTACAATCCCTGAAAATCTCATCGAAATCGGAAAAAAATTAGACTGAGCCCAATTTTTCTTCTTATTCAGTGCTAGTCATGGAGCAGACCAATTACTCACCAACTTTGTTTTTTACGTATCCATCCTATTCAGTGCATTCAATTGAGACATTCAGTTCTCAAGGGGAAAAACATTTTGATTTGCTTCTCACAATGTGATTTACAGTTTACAGAATCCTTATTTAAAAAACCATTCCATAACCTATCAACTGGTTTCATCTCTGCGAGACCTGGTTACAGTGTGTCTGGCTTATTGGATGGATACGCAAGAAACAAAGTTGGTCAACAAAAATGCTCTGCTCCATGACTAACACTGAATAAGAAGACGATGCTTCGCCGAAACAGTACTCAACAATAAAAAAATTGAAGAATAGACTCCAAAACTCTCTATCAACAACATGGTCTCTCCATTCGCCCATCAACGTAATAAAAAAATCTAAAACCAATTAGGTAAAAATAAAAAATAAACAACAATCTTTAAAAAATCAAAAATAAATAAACGAAATGAAAAATTAATCAATAAAAATAAATATAAATAAATAATTATAAAATAAACTAATAAGATAAATACATATAAATTACAATAATAATAATTAATAAAATAAAATTAATAAATCGAATCAAAAATCAATGAATTATATGTATATCATTTTGTTGAAAGAACTAATTATGGAGTTGAAAATCTCTTGAATCTCTTCATATAGTCTCTCTGTCTGTCTGTCCTGAAGCGATTACATCCAAACAACGCAACAGAATGTTCGCCGGAAGGGTATTATTCTAAATTAAGACATTGTGAGCTCAACTTTGTAACGGCTGGAACGTTTTCAATGGGATTTTTGCTTCAACCTCATTACCCTCTTAAATAAAGAATACCAATTTTCGAGTCCATTTTCACTCTTTTACCCCCCTTTCGAATGAGTGGAGCCAGTAAATAATATTTTGTTAATTGTATTAAAAATCATTAACCCTAATTGGACCATGGTGTCACAAGTGTCACCGAAAATATCTTGGCAATTCCACTGCTGTTCCGAGGTGTCACCAAATTAACTAGATTTAAATTGCGATTACAAAACGAATGGACAGAGCTGAATTTGTTAAACTTTTTTGTAAATTATTAAAGATCAAAAAATTGGTGTTATGACGCAAATTTTGAAAAATTGTCCATCGATTTTCTTGGAAATTTTTGTCATAACTCTATTCTGAGACTTCCAATAGTCCACAAAAAATTCTGCTTTCCATTAAATTTTAAATTGCCGTTTGATTTTTGTTACTCCGGTGACACTTTGGGATATTGGTGGAGTTTTTGAAATGTTTTCGGTGATACTAGTGATACCATGGTCCAATTAGGGTTAAAATTGAACAGTTTTGGTGTATTTTCCACTGAGACAAGATATGAACAGGCAGAAAAGTAATGTTTTATTGATTAGACTGGTTTGATTTATTCTTCTTTCACGTTGTTATCTTCAAAAAGTCAAACGTCATCTTAAAACGGGTCCTCCATGTTTACAACGTTCCAATGTTAAGGCTGACGCCAAGGACCAGTAAGAAGTCAATTAGGTTGTTTGTGTAAGGACGACGAAGGAGTAACGACTGGGGAATACCTCAACTCATGTGATTATTGAGGTGGTCATTGTGAGCGGAAGATCGAATGTGATCACCCCCACGTCTCTGTCATTAGACAACAAACAACAACAGATTAATCGTGTTGTCGAGAAATTAACACGCCTCGAAATTTTACCATCATTACTTTTTCAGGATAATGGCGGAGTGGCCAAACACGTACGCGTTCACCAAAGCTATCGCCGAGGATGCTATAAAAAATTACGCTACCGGACTTCCTGCGAGCGTATTCAGACCAGCAATTAGTAAGAAATAACTCTCACCCCTTATAATCTTCATTTACCACGTACATACATACTTATTCAATTAAGAGAGGAAATCGGTCTAAAATGGAAGCCAATCAGATACCGTTGTGATATTAGTAACCTAATTTGCGTGAATTGGGGCTGGGATGAGCCAGACGATGTTCTACAGCTTGGAACAAAGAATCCAGTAGAAGCAGTGGAACTAGAACCTTTCATGGATTCACCCAAGGTCGATTACGAACGTTCCTACAGAACTCTGGATGGTCTCATTCGATTCTAAAAATTCAATTTTATTTTAAATTGCTAAAAAAAAATAATAACTTAATGTCGAATGCAGAGGAATTTCAGTTAAAAGTACTCTTGCTTGTAAAGGACTTTTTTATATTTATTTTAAATGAATTACTATTTTAATAAATTTATTTGGGGGGATAGTAGGTGTAGTTTAGTTTAATTATTCTATGATAATGAACTTAATTGGGAATTTGCCTCAAATTTTTAAAATTTTTTTTTTTCAAAAGAGGTTCATTGTTTTGGAAAAAACCGTAGTGTGCTGCTCGAAAAAGCATCCAAAAAATTTAGAGAATTTAAGGAAGATGAAAATGTTAAATGTAGCGGCAATCTGTTTATGGGGCAGCCACGTTGAAACGTCACGAAATCTTGAACCAATCAGGATTCCGTTGCTCCATGAGACCCCTTCTCACTGGGGTTATCCGCGGGAAAGGTTATGTAAACAAAGAATCAACGTGAGTTCGTGTATTAGTCATCATTTGTCCTTATTTCAAGTGAAAAATCGTTATGGTAAAGAAGAAAATCTTTTGGTTATTCCTGGTGATAAACGTTATTTTAGGGCTCTATTATAGGATTTGACTTAAAATTCCAAAATCTAAAATTGAGGCAAATTCCCCATTAATCTATGACATAGGTAATACGTGATATTTGTGTCTGTTAGTTATACTGTTTATTTATTCATTGTTTTCACATACAAGTGAAACCCGTCCCTAGTTTGGTAGTCTGGTCGATCCAGGAGCGGCTCGCCTGGTACGCTCTGCGACGTTTAAAAACGTTAGGGCTGACTACCTAATATTAGGAAGCAGCCCCGGGAGCCGCCGTGGTGGGTGGGTCCGGGTCCGGCCGGACTGCCCGGCTAGACTCGCGCTTTTAGCGCACCCACATGACAATATCAACACCTCGCAATCGCAGATAAATAATGAATTCACCAAAAACCACCTACTGTACCTACCTTCCCAGTAGCATGATATAATTATACCAATGACGCATTCAGTTCATTTCTGTTTAACAAATAAAGATTGATTGAATTGAAAGATTTCGAACTAGGGCATTTGAAAATATTTTTTCCCACTTTTCAAGTCTTGGAAGTTACAGACAAAATCAAAAGCTTTGCGGTATAGCTAAACCTCAAATGAAACCCACAAACCAAATTTTATTGAATTATAAAAAATTGTCATCCTATTTTTGGATTTTATATACCTTGAAACGTAAAACATCAATGTGGGGTCAACATTATTTATTAATATATTTTTTGCTGGATCGAATAATACAAGCACACAAGGAACAGCGGTTTATCCCAGCCAGCTAGAGAACTCCTTCAAGAGAAAGTAACCTTAAATCAAATATTATGCTAGATATTGACTTTGTTTCCCAACCAGCTCTTCAGACTAGTTTATTGTCACTTTTGGTTACCAAATAGCCGCCATTCCTGAGGCTATTTTAACTCCCACGGTACGAACACGAACCTGCGTTTACAATAAGCTGCATTTTCTGACCTTTACGTTGCTGATAATTTAACCATAAAATTCTATTTCAGTTGTTTCAACGATCAGAGACCCCATCGACGGATGGATAGACAACCTCTACGGTCCTTCAGGGATCATTGCGGGTTGCGGTGCTGGCCTCATTCGAATTGTGCGTGTCGATCCCAACGTCAGATCTGAGTTGGTTCCAGCTGACTTATGCGTGAACGGAATACTGGCCGCTGCGTATAAGACCAGTCTTCTCGGGTACGGTTGGCTAATTTTTTAATGGTTCTAAATGAATATTATGGGTTTACTCAGGAAAACGAATTGTATTAGAGTTATAACTGTAAGCATGAAAAACAGTATGCAATTTAAATTCCATCATTGTTAGGAAATCAACGCATGGATTCTTGTGACCAATGCAATTAAATCTGGTAGAAATTCTTGGTCCTCAGAAGAGTAAAGTGATGAATGAATGAATTAAATTATATGAATTAAATCGATACAGCTTGAGGATGTCGGGTAGTTAGGCAAGTAGTAATTTTTCGTGGATAGACCACTCAAATCGAGTTTTATTTATGTAAATCACTATAAAAATTTTTTTTTCAAAATTTATTGACTAAATGTGGAGACTATTATCATGCACCAATGGATTTCAAATTTTATTCCTTCAAATAAGCTTGGTTTATCAGAGTCGGATGTATTTGCTTATTATTACAATTATTTTTTCCAGACCGACGAACGACATTCCCATCTTCAACTTCACATCCTCTAAAGAGAACCCGCAGACATTCGCCGAATTTTACAAGAGGACGCAAAAAGTGGGCCACACCATGCCTCCCACGCAGGCAGTTTGGTACTTTACACTGACAGAAATCGCTTCTCCACTCTGGTACATGATTATGACTTTCTTCATCCACACTCTTCCTGCATTGATTATCGACGCGGTACTCCTGATTTTACAGAAGAAGCCTAAGTAAGTTCAAAATGCTGTGTATACAGGGTATCCGAGAAAGATACGGCCAAACTTTAGGGGTCGATTTTACAACGTATTTCCAACAAAAAATGTCTCAATTTTCTTTTGACCGCTTGTTTTTTCAATTTGAAGATTTTTTTCGTATGTTGAACCTTGTCTTACTAAAATGACTATAGCTCTCTTATTGGATTATTATTTTCAATAATGAACCTTTGGAATCAACCAAGAAATTTTTTTTTTAACCCCCCTCAAAATTTGTTGGTTTACGTTTCAAAGTACGTAGAATCCAAAAATCAAAAAATATTGATTTAAAGGTATTGTTTTTCATCAATTTAAGATAGTATAGAATTTTTTGAATTTTTTGAGACCACGCGGAGCCCAGTAGGACAACCCGTTCGCTCCCTACGAGAATTTAAGGGTTGAACGAAGGATAAATCAGAAACGCGAGTGTGAATCGCAAAAGAGGCTTAATCTCCGTTCAAATTTTAGCTGACCGAAATGCGATCGATGTTTTTCTTCAAGTTGGTTGGTGGTAACAATGACAAAGCCGTGTTCTTTGCAGACGAGTGATCTATAGAGAAAAATAATAAACCATTGTGTAATAATTTGTAGCGTTTTTTTCGTTGAAATTCAAATAGGTATGATTACACCGTTGAAAAGAGCATTCAATTTCCCATCAGATGAGCTACAACACACATTTTTAGGACGTCCCACAGTAAGACTTGGGCGTCCTTATGCGATCGATCTGGGGTGAAGTTGGACAACACTCAACAGAAAAAAAAAATAACCACACAGTAATCCGTTTTAGACCATTCTGAATCCAATCCGCGAAAAAAACCATAGGTGTATGTCTGTGTGTGTGTGTGTGTGTATGTGTGTGTGTGTGTGTGTGTGTGTAACAAAATCTTGTGTACTCTGCCCAGGCCTTAGTTCTCAACCGATTTTCCTGGTTCTTTTTTTGTTCGTCGCGGAAAAACTATCTAGTTGTGCACTACGTCGCCGGAATTTCGAATTTTGCCTTTTAAGGGGAGGAAAGGGGGGGTTAATGCTCGAAAAAACGTGCGTTTTTTGGGCATAATTTTGTGTACTCTGCCCAGGCCTTAGTTCTCAAACGATTTTCGTGGTTCTTTTTTCGTTTGACGCGGAATGCTTTCTAGTTGTGCACTACGGCGCCGGAATTTCGGATTTTGCTTTTTGATGGGGGGAAAGGGGGGGTTAATGCTTAAAAACGTGCGTTTGCGTGCATAATCTTGTAAACTCTGCCCAGGCCTCAATTTCCAACCGATTTGCGTGTTTCTTTTTTTGTTTGACTCAAATAACTTTCGAGTTGTACATGATTTTACCAGAGTACCAAAATTCGCAAGGGGAGGGGTTGAGTGGGGGGATAATATTCACAAAATATCCGACTTTTCAATATTTCGGTTCCTTTACACCTTACTAATTGTACCCAAGTTTTGAAATTGAGGCAAAATTCTCATTATACCTCCGGATTTTCATGAATTATTCTCTGTACCACCATGGAACTAATTGTGGTGCCGCCATGGTGCCAGGACATGGTGCCATGATGCCATAAACCGCTTATTTCGTGTTTCTTTTTTTTGTGTTTCACCTTGAATACGGATGTGAACTTCGACGGACTGCCTACCAAAACTAACAGATCAATGTTATTGACGTATTTCCGCTTTGGTGCCAGACTGGCACCATTGTTGGCGTTTGGGAGTTGGGGGGGGGGGGGTGAACTCGAATTCGCATGTTGGGTATCGTAGATCATGGATTTTAAAATGCTTTTCAGATTCGAGGCTCCCATGCCGCTAGAAATGTTAAGGTGGATAATGGTGGGGGGGGGGGTTAGTATTTCTTGCCTAAAGTAATAAATAAATTACATCGAGTGAAACAGTTTTATCACTTAACAACTCGTTAAACTGATCTAATGCTTGTCCAATGGGACGTCCCCTGGAATGCATGCATTACTAAACAATATGTTTAACCTTGCTTCTAATTAGAGTTCTTCTAGTCCAAACTTAAAACATTGCAATTTTCGAGTTTTTTGACGAAATTCTCAAGAGATTTCACCCATTTTCTGTGGAGGAAATTCGATGCTGTTTTCAGTAAAACCATCCTCAAAATCTGAGGTTTCCAACGGTATAATCAAAAAATATTTTACAATCGAATTTAGTGGACTAATTTGTGTTTAAACGCGAAAGAACGTGAATTTTTTCTTTTTTTTTTTTTGTTTTGATAGACAGTGAATACTGTTGGAAACCTGAGATTTTGAGGATGTTTTTGCTGAAAACCACATCGAATTTCCTCTACAGGAAATAGGTGAAAATTTCTTAAGAATTTCGCCAAAAAAACTCTAAAATTGCAAAGTTTTAAGTTGGGATTCGGAAAAATCCAAATAGATACAAGGTTACAAATGTATGCTTTTCAACATTGTAATCAGATTTGAATTTTCAAGTAAAATATGGGAGCTATAGTCATTTTAGTGAGACATGGTTCAACATACGAAAAAAATCTTTGAATTGAAAAAACTTGAAAAAACAAGGGTTTAAAAGAAAATTGCTATTGGACATTTTTTGTTGGAAATACCTCGTAAAATCGACCCCTGAAGTTTGGTCGTATCTTTCTCGGACACCCTGTAAATGTGTTAAAAATTTGAATCCTATTTGAATCATTGATATTAAATATCAATATGGATTTGATTTTGTTCTAAACAAGCTTAAAGGTTTGTTTAATTACTAAATTTTAGTAATTAAACAAACCTTTAAGCTTGATTAGAAGAACAAAACAAAACAAAATGAGAACAAAATCAAATCCATCAATATCTAATTTTTATATATCATAAAAATTAGACAACTGTAAAAATTACCAATGAGTCATTTTTCTTCGTGATTAGAATAGTTTGATGAAGCCGGAACTTTCTATTAACTAATAACAATATTAGAAAAGTCATTATAGGTCTTCAGTAAATGAGCACTTATATCTCTAAACATGTTTGCATACAGAATCAGTCGTGCCCAAAACCCTCCATAACCCAAAATCTGCCTATCGTTATAATTAATGACGATTGCTAAAATATCAGCATGATTCATCGTTACATTGTTGAATCATATTCTAGTAAATAAACCTATTTTACAAGAGGCAGGTGTTGTCAATATCTGACAATTCTTTGATTAAGTGACTAGACTTCTAAAGGTGTCTATCTAAATTTGGCTGGTTTCTATTCTTGATCTTCTACCTAAATGCCTAATGATCTGATTTGTGTGTCCCATAGAGCAATGAAAATCTATAGAAAAATCCACAAATTCTTGGACGTGCTAGCCTACTTTGCCACGCAACAATGGGACTTCCAGTACACAAACCTCCAAGCTCTTTTGAACGGGCTGAACTCCACCGATCGTCAAATGTTCGACTTCGACATGAAGAAACTCGATTGGGACGAATTGGCGCACGCCAATTCGCGAGGAATCAGAAAGTTCATCATGAAAGAAGACGAATCGAACATCCCAGCCGGAAAACGGAAGATGTTCTTGTGAGTACTCTCAATACTAAAGATATAATTTTATTTGTTTACGATTGTATGTCTGGCAAGAATCTCTAGGTTGTATAATATTCGAGAACAGAAGTTGTTCGTTTACTGGCTCATCTTAAGGTGTAGATGAGAAGCCATGATGTAATATTTATAGCTATTGGCCAGGAACTCAGCGGATCCAGAGTGTAACTTTGACAACACGTCTGTCGTCCAAAGCTAAAACGTCCCAAGTCCATTTTTCGCATGTTGAGAAAAACGAGGTTTTGTGAAGTTGCCTGGGATATTCGTCTCGTTGCAGATAGAAGAACCTTTTTTTCTCGAAACGCCTACAAATTTGTTATTTATTTTGTATTCCATTGACAAGCACTGAAAGAATATCATTTGGGTAATTAATGGGTCATTTAAGCCCATCGGAAGGACTCCTTAGCCTAGCATCCAGGACTCAGCTTGATGCAAGGCTAAAAGGTAATATGTCCGTATTATTCCGAGTGATAATTTGTTGTATAATGACAATGGGTCTCTGAAATCTAGAAATTACCTAGAAATACCAATAGAATTAAATCTATACCAAAAGAATAGAAAATTATCTAGAAATCTAGAATTACCTTCAAAAGGAAATTTTTATTTTCATAATGTTTTCATTGAATTAGAAAATTGAAATGCACTATAATATTAGATATTAGGAATGAACTCTGTTTTGACTCTAGACAACTAGAAAATCGCAGTACTGTCACTAAACTGACGTAATCGATTGAACAACGTTGGTATTGTTTTTCTTCAAACTAGGACAAGACGGAACTAAATGATTCGTGCAAAGCTTCAGCGTCCTATTATCCACTGCTACTAGACTAGACTGTCCTATGTCCATGAATTTTTTCCTCGAAGGGCATTTTAGCCTAGAACGCCTTACTTAGGACGTTTTAGCCTTGGATGACTAGCAAAACTCGCGAAATGGACTTAAGACAAAGTGATTTTTCTCTACTTTCCCATCGACTTGGGACGTTCTAGGCAAGCACAAATGATGCGGCTGATTGAGCTCTACAAGATCATGTCCCTATCTCAAAAAGTGAAAAAATGGACTCAGGACGTTTAAGTTTTGGACGGCATACGTGCCGCTGCCGACCTCACTGAGGTCGCTCTGACCTCCAAAGGCTTCTTCGAGGCATTTCACAGTGCCTACCTATTAAGACTAGAATTTTTCCTGCCTTCTACTGTCTCTTCCTTCCAATCAGACCCCATCTTTTTTTTCATAGATATTAGTAGAATTTATTGTTAACTTTGTTAAGATTTTTAACTCTACAGTTGTGCTTAATTTGTACAGTACTGGGGTTATTAAGTAAGATCATTTTGTTGTTGTCCGTTGTTTACATGTTCAGAACTGCTGGTCTCGTAGTCTGAATAGTCTTTTCCGTAATCGCCGTAGGGCATGGTTAAGTGGAGCGTTTTCAGGGACCCTACTATTGGGTTTCTGTGAGCAGTCATTGACGCATTTAGCTTACACAGTAAGCTGCTCTTTAAAACATCCGCAACTGTTGGCAGCCCATTATTATGCAGGGTGGAATTTTCCACATACCACGGAGCTCTTGTGCTGGGTCGCCTGTATCGTATAGATGTGACAGTCAGCTGCTAAGCCCCACAATCCGCAGGATGCCAAATGGGTCCGATGAACGACAAGAACAATAGTCTCTGTTGCCAGTGAAAGTGAAGATTTAAGATGAAGGAGACTTCTCAGCTGTCCTACTCTCTTTCGAACGTTTGATCTGAGGTACTTGTTCCGCCAACGTCATTCTCTTTTCTAGGTGTAGTCCAAGGTTGCAAACTTGAGAGGTAACCGCGACCGTAGCTCCATTTAGTGAGAGCGGCGATACTCTAAGCTCTTTTCTGAGGTAGGTGAATGGGACTGCAGAGGATTCTCTTCCATTCATCCTGACTCTCCACCTGGTGCACCATTGCGTGGTTCCGTTCTGCTGCATCCATTAAATATGCTGCCAGGAAATGTTTTTGTACAAGACAGGATGGTGCTTTATCAGAGCAAAAATAAGATACAAGCTGGGTGCCGCAAGGCAGCATACTGGGTCCATTACCGTACCTGCTTTACACTTCTGACTTACCAGAAACTGAAGGTAATACCCTCGTTGAGTTAGCGTTGAAACTGCAATTATGTCGAATGGGGAAACAAACAGTGAATCAGTTACCAAGCTGAATTTTTCTATCTCCCCCATTCATGACTGGACAGTGAGTTGGAGCATTTGAATTAATGAGACAAAACCAGTGCATGTTGATTTCACGAAAAAAGGTCCAACTATGTGCCAGCTTTCTCGATAACAAGGTGACACCGTTATGAAGCGAAATACCGTGGAATGACGCTGGATGCCAAACTCAGGTGGAAGTCCCACGTCATGAAGAAAAAAGCTGAGCTATTGATTAAATTCAGAAAATGTGCTGGCTGATGGGCCGACGGTCAAAATTGTCAGTTCGCAATAAGTTCATACTGTACAAGTAAGTCCTAAAGCCTGTCTGGACTTTTTTTTCGGCAGGCAGTTAAGAAAATCTTTAAGATCCATAGGTGGAGTTGGATCTCGTTTGATACCTGTGAGGGTCCGCATCCCCTCCTTTTCTCCCACGTTGGAGCTCAGCCCGGAACCGTTTTAACACATTACTTCGGGCTGTGTCCTGGGGCGTTTAATCAGTTCTGGGTGAGGGGGCGGCCTGATGCTTCCCTCCTCTCTCTTTCTCGTTCTAAGTGTAAAGCCTGTCTGGACATACGGTGCGCAACTGGGGGGTGCACGGCCCAGAGCGATCGAGACTTATTCAGCGCTTCCAGAATAATGTACTGCGATGCTGCGTTGATGCATACAGACTTTAGAAACGACACAATTCACTACGAGCTGCAGATTGAATCTGTCAATGAGGTGATTAGCAGCCAAGCCATGAATCACCTTTTTAGGCTCCAAGATCATGTAAATGAGAATGTCTTCCGGCTTCTCAACACAGATGCTTAGAAGACTTAAGAGAACCAAGCAACATGATCTAATTCACTTAGTGTGGCCATCATGAAGTGCAAATTTCAGAACAATAAGAACTAAGTGACGTATCTTAGTTTTCTTAACGTACACCAACTAAGTATCAGAAAAATGTAGCTTATTAGTTGTAACTTGGTGCAATAAAACAAGTCAAAAAATTGAATTTTCTGTCACAAAAATTGCTAAATCATATGCAAATAATTCTCTTATGACCGCAGCTGGTGATGGGAGGCCAACATTAGGTAGAGCCCCAAGACACTTCCTTTGGGACCACCTGAGAGGAAACATGGAACTTCCTATATTTTACGGTATACGTAAGAACTGTCAGCAACGATTGGACAATTCTGTAAGACGTTTCTGGCAGGTAGGGTTTAACCTTCACCCTTAAACTTTATCGAAAGCCTTTTCTTCGTCTGTGAACACATCCAGGCAAACATTCTTCTTCTCGTAAGATTCTAAGATTTTTTTTTTAATAAAGTAGAAGGTTTTAGATGAGTTGATATACAAACTCCTTCCACTGCGACCAACAAGATCTATTGTGGAGTGCCTCCAGGCTTTGTTAGCCCACTAAGAAGGGTTTACTGAACACCCCTTCTCCCCACTTTTTGGCAAAGCACAGAAGATCGGTGTATGCCAACTTAGAGATGGTGTCAGGAGCTAAGACATCACTTCCGAGGATTGTGTATCTAGCTCGACCCAGTGCTTCTCAGTGGCACATGATGTGTTCGGCATCTTCCGTTTCCATGTCGCAGAAGCGGCAGATGTCCGTAGTTAGTTTGTCTATCTTCTTTAGGTGATAGCGAAGTGGGCAGTGACCTGTTAGCAGACCCACAAGTATTCTGACGTCCTTCTTAGGCATAGCTATAAGTTCTTTAGCCCGTTTCTTAGAGAACGTCCCAAATAGGTTTGCCTGTCTCAGGCCTGGGAGGTTCTGCCAGTATTCTACTCGCTCATTTCTTTCCCAGTTGTTAACCACATTCTGAAAGCAGCTTTTGATGATTCCCTGGAATGGTTCCGGCCCAATTGGCAGGGACTGTGGGTCTCTTTTCGCAAGACGATCAGCAGTTTCATTACCCTCATGACCCTCATGTCCAGGAATCCAGAGTAGGGTGACCTGGTTGCCCTGGGCCATAGTTTTAAGGATATTCAGGCATTCCCAGACCAGCTTCGAGGTTATAGTGTATGAAGCAATGGCCTTCAGGGCAGCCTGACTGTCTGACCAAATGTACACTTTGGCTCTGTTGAGATGCTTGTTCAGCATTTCTTCAGCTCACAGTTGAATTGCATGGACCTCTGCCATAAAGATTGTGGCATTTGTCCCGAGAGACTTTATAAGGCTGGCCGAAGGGCCTTGAATGCCTATGCCAAATCTTCCACACTTGACTGATCTATCTGTATACCACACAAGAGAGCCCGGTGCAATGTTGGGCACCCTTTTTCCAATGATTCTAATAAGATACTGTCGAACACGCAATGGAGCTGTTGTGGGCTGGAATCACAAACACGGAACAACTACCTGTCTGGTAGCAACGGAGGGTCTTTCACAGTTACTTTCATTTGTCGTGAATTTACACAGTTCAGTGGGTTATAATTTCTTTCCACGATTCCAAAATTTCAATAAATGCAATTGTACTGATGTTATGATTCATTTATTTTTTCATTCCAACACTATAACTCGTTGTTATTTTATTTTTTCCAGCCTCCACATCCTACATAGAGTAGTCCAACTGATTGCCTTCAGTCTCTTCGCCTGGCTCACGGTATCGGTTCTCTCACCAGCGCTATTCACTTTGGTGCAGTGAAAAGTACTCACACCTGTACACTATTATTGATGGTATGAATGTCATCGCCTGAAAGCTTTACTCTATGAGAACTGCCTTTGCCCGTCGGGCACTCGCTTTGGAGAAACACATAAATGAAAGGGATAATCGCATTTTGTGACTACTTTCGCGGATGTGGCAATATAATTTATATTTGTAGTGTGATGTACTATAATTTATTTTCGTACATTTAATAAAATATTGTGTAAAAATAAGAAATACGCTACACGTACAAGCACACTTGCTACATAGTGTTATCATGTAATTTTGACTTCGAGTGATTTTTTTTCTATTGGAATATATTTCTGTAGTGTATAGTCATCTATATGAACCGTTAGGTATCAATATTACATCTTTCGTCAATGATAAATTGAAAAATAACGAATTGATGATGCATTTTCGACATAATTTTTTCTCATGATAAGCAAATACCTCATTTTTATCATATCATATACCTATGTATTTCTAAATGTACCTATGACAAATAAATATTACATTATTGATTTTGCAAAATGTGATCGAATACATCATGATTCTAAGAATGAATTCTGATGAGAACAGATGATTCTGAAGACTCTCGATGATATTCTTGGTTTTTTGTAGTAAGTAGTAGTTTTTTGTAATTTGAGTCTTAATGGGTAAGTTTGGACCTAATCTCAAATGCTTACGAATCTGTAAATTTACGTACTGCTTCCACTACTGTTACTGCTTTAGTGACTATAAATCCTATAACAGCAAACTTCAACATTTCATAAACCCCTTTGATGTAAATCTAGTCTAAAACATGTCAATTTATCAATATTACATATCATGTTTAGTTCAAATTTTCAAATCAATGTCAATAATTAAAGCGTTTTTCTTAGATCTGAATGTCATTATTGGGAATAGGTGATGTTAGATGAACAAGTGCGTGAATACCTAATGTATCATTGTTGAATCGAGGTCCAACATTTGTGAACAATAATTGCTCATCATTGTAAATAAATTTATATTATTTTACTAAAGATTGTTTATTGAATTAGCTGTGAGTTCCTGATCTTCACATCGAACACGAATTAACACGTTCAGTACTCATTCAAACATTCAAATCAAACATGTGCTAAATTCAAAATAATTATGAAGGATTTAACACGGATTTTACCCAAGAACCACCGTCCCACTTAATTTTCTCTCTTGTCATGAAAATCACCACCTTCGGACTGATAGTAGCCACTGCGCATGCGCAAACGTGAATTTCCTTGTAACGGCCATTACTTCTACATTTTCCATCCGATTTCAATGAAATTTTCAGGGATGTAACAGATTAACTTGTTTTGATGTTTTGATGTTTTGAGATTAACTACTACCTATGCATCGGATCATCCATACAATCGGGTTATGGATACGAGGAAGCTATGTGCCACACCCACTTGGCAGACTTTTTTTTCTCTTGACAGGGTAATTTGGGGGGGTGGGGTGGGGGGGAACTTTTGGGTTCTTTTGGATCTCTTGGGGTTTTTGGTTTATTATTTTCAATAATGAACCTTTGGAATCGACCAAGAAAAAATAAATTTTAACACCCCCTCAAAATTTGATGGTTTACGTTTCAAGAATACGTAGAATCCAAAAACGCTGCAGATTATTACACAATGGTTTATTATTTTTTATTTTTCTATAGAGATCACTCATCTGCAAAGCCACCAACCATCATCCAACATGAAGAAAAACATCGATCGCATTTTGTTCAGCTTTAATTTGAACGGCGATTAGGCCTCGTTTGCGATTCACACTCGTGTTTCTGATTTATCGTACGTTCAAACTTTAAATTCTTGTAGTGAGCGAACGGTTTGTCCTACAGACCTCCGGGTGGTCTCAAAAAATTCTAGAAATTCTATAGAATCATAAATTGAAGGAAAAACAATACCTTTATATCAAAATTTTTTGAGTTAGGGCGTTTTCAAAATTTCAAAATTGATTTTGGAACACTTAGAAGTGACCTACATCAACCAAAAGCTTCGGGGCACAACTAGACCCCAAATGGAGCCTACATACCAAATTTCATCAAAATCGGTCAATGCTAAGTGGCAAAAGTGCCGCGTACGGCGTACGGCGGACGGACGGCCAAATTTTGGTTTATTATTTTCAATAATAAGCCTTTGGAATCGAGCAAGAAAAAAAAAATTTTAACCCCTCCTCAAAATTTGATGTTTTACGTTTCAAGGTACGTAGAACACGAAAATCGAATAAAAAAATTTCCGTCCGTCCGCCGTACGCCGTACGCCGTACGCCGTACGCCGTACGCGGCACTTTTCTTAGCAACACTGGACCGATTTGGTTCAAATTTGGTATATGGGCTCCATTTGGGGTCTAGTTGTGCCGCGAAGCTTTTGGTTGATGTAGGTCACTTCTAAGGGGTGAAAATTAAGGGTTGAAATTTTCAAGAGTGCCCTAGCTCGAAAACTCTCGAAATAAAGGTATCATTTTTTCACCAATTTTAAATAGCATTGAATTTTTAAAAATTTTTGAGACCACCCGGAGCTCTGTAGGACAAACCGTTCGGTCCCTACGAGTACTTGAAGGTTTTCCTTCGATAAAACAGAATCATGAGTGTGAATCGCAAAAGAGGTCTAATCTCCATTCAAATTTTATCGGACTAAAATGCGATCGCTGTTCATTTCTTCGATTTGTATACAGTTTTGCCTTCTGCGTAACCAGTAATCAAATTTCCGTATGAAGCTTTCTATTGTTCCAATCGAGTGTGGAGCGTTTAGTTCTTTCTAATAAACTTGATTGTGAAGGTGTGAAGCCAGTATGGTGTGGTAGGTAGTACCTAGCTGGTAGGTAAAAAAAAGTTGGTAGGTAAAAAAAATGTTGGTGGGTAAAAAACGCTGCAAATCATTGCTCAAAGGCTTCTTCACTCTTCAGATCACTGATCAGCTGAGTGAGCTCCGAAGCCATTTTCAATCCTATTGAATGGAAGTGCTCTTCCAGGTGTCTCCAGCATTCGAGGAGATCTTCTTCACTACTCAGATCACTGTTCAGCTGAGTGAGCTCCACAGCCATTTTCAATCCTATTGAATGGAAGTGCTCTTCCAGGCGTCTCTAGCATTCGAGGAGATCTTCTTCACTCCTCAGATCACTGATCAGCTGAGTGAGCTCCGAAGCCATTTTCAATCCTATTGAATGGAAGTGCTCTTCCAGGCGTCTCCAGCATTCGAGGAGATCTTCTTCACTCTTCAGATCACTGATCAGCTGAGTGAGCTCCGAAGCCACTTTCAATCCTATTGAATGGAAGTGCTCTTCCAGGCGTCTCCAGCATTCGAGGAGATCTTCTTCACTCCTCAGATCACTATTCAGCTGAGTGAGCTCCACAGCCATTTTCAATCCTATTGAATGGAAGTGCTCTTCCAGGCGTCTCCAGCATTCGAGGAGATCTTCTTCACTCCTCAGATCACTGATCAGCTGAGTGAGCTCCGAAGCCATTTTCAATCCTGTTGAACGCAGGAAGCTGAAATTTGAGAGGGAAGGTCAAGGGAGAATACAGATGGTGGTAGGTGCTATTGATGGAGAACCAGTGATCTATACAGAAGGGTGATCTATACAGAAAATAATAAACCTTTGAGCAATGATTTGCAGCGTTTTATTCGATTTTTGGATTCTATGTACCTTGAAACGTAAACCATCAAATTTTGAGGGGGTGTTAAATTTTTTTTTTTCTTGGTCGATTTCAAAGGTTCATTATTAAAAATAATAAACCAAAATTTGGCCGTCCGTCCGCCGTACGCCGTACGCGGCACTTTTGCCACTTAGCATTGACCGATTTTGATGAAATTTGGTATGTAGGCTCCATTTGGGATCTAGTTGTGCCCCGAAGATTTTGGTTGATGTAGATCGCTTCTAAGGGTTCCAAAATCAATTTTGAAATTTTGAAAACGCCCTAAATCAAAAAATTTCGAAATAAAGGTATTGTTTTTCCTTCAATTTAGGATTCTATAGAATTTTTAGAATTTTTTGAGACCACGCGGAACTCTGTAGGACAAACCGTTCGCTCGCTAAGAGAATTTAAGGGTTTTACGTACGATAAGTCAGTAACACGAGTGTGAATCGCAAAAGAGGCCTAATCTCCGTAGAAATTTTAGCTGACCGAAATGCGATCGATGTTTTTCTTCATGTTGTATGGTTGGTGGCATTGCAGACGAGTGATCTATATAAAAATAATAAACCGTTGTGTAATAATTTGCAGCGTTTTTTGGTTGGTTTTTACTGCCAAGTCGGGTGGATTTGGGGGGAATGAGCAATTAAAATGGCAGCAGGTGGAATGACCTACATCAACCAAAATCTTCGGGGCACAACTAGACCCCAAATGGAGCCTACATACCAAATTTCATCAAAATCGGTCAATGCTAAGTGGCAAAAAAGCCGCGTACGGCGGAAGGCGGACGGACGGCCAAATTTTTATTCGATTTTTGGATTTTACGTACCTTGAAACGTAAACCATCAAATTTTGAGGGGGTGTTAAACAATTTTTTTTCTTGGTCGATTCCAAAGGTTCGTTATTGAAAATAATAAACCAAAAGTGTGGTAAGCATGATGTTTTGCTGGTATGATTGTTAACCTTGCGAATTATACGGTTGGTAGGTACTATTAAGGGAAAAGCCACGTTCTTCGCAGAAGGGTTTTTACAGAAAAAACTTCTGCCAAGTGGGTGTGGCACGTAGCTTCCTCGTATTCATAACCCGATTGTACAGATGATCGGATGCCTAGTAGTTAATCTCAAAACATCAATCTTTAAGTACCTTCCACTATCGCAACAATCAATCTGCACAGTCTCTGAATATTGTTGGAAATTATAGAGGTTATGGCTGTTACAAGGATTTCAAGTTTGCGCATGCGCAGCGGCTACTATCAGTCTGGCGATGATGATTTTCACAGGGGACCATCTACACGCCAATTCGCATAATCCTTGAAAATTTCATTGAAATCGGATGAGAATTGTAGAAGTTACAGCTGTGGCAAGGAATTCATGACAGACACACAGACAGACAGACAGACACGGAACCAAAATGGTTCAGGAAGGTCTGAAACGTAAAACGCGAGTGGAAATTTCAATTTTGGAAAACTTTTTTATTCAACCTTAAAAAGTGAAAACAATGTTTCCGCTACCTTGGTAGACTCGGCAGCAATAATAAACCGATGTTTTAAGTTTTGCTTTTAGCGGAAGCTTTGTTTTCTCTTTTCAAGGTTGAAGAAAAAGTTCTCCAAAATCAAAATTTCCACTCGCGTTTTACGTTTCAGAGCTTTCTGAACAAGTTTGGTTCCGTTTCTGTCTGTCTGTGTATGTGTCTGTCTGTCATGAATTCCTAGCCACAGACAGTGATGTTTTGATTAACTACTATGCATCGGATGTTCCATACAACCGGGTTATGGATACGAGGAAGCTTTGTGCCACACCTACTAGGTAGAATTTTTGTGTAGTAATAATTCCAAGACGTGGTTGAGTTGGCGAACGAACACGAATCTACGTCACTGGAAGGATTTTCCACGTGAATGTGCGTGAATGTGCTTGAATTAAATCGTGAATTTTAAGCGATTTCACCCAAATAATGCTAATCATGTAGGAACGGAACAATAAACTCCGGTTCAGATTACGCTTCCATTGATTCCCTAACCTTCTTTTTTTCACCGTCAGTGGGTCCTGTCGTTGGGGCGTGGAATTTGTAATGTTTCTTAATAACCCGACTAACTTCACACTTCTGCCAGTTTCAGTTCGGTGAGAGGTGTGAATGTGTTGAGGTGAAACAGGAGTGTCACGGTTTAGAAACCAACCCACGAAAAAGTAAGCGATTTTCAATACGTAATGCAATAATGAGTGACTGCCAATCACATATTGCTTGACCCAATCACCTGCAAACAACTGCAATATTCTCGATGACGATTCGACACTATGGAAGGTTGAGAAATTTCGCTCTCGAAAAATTGGGTTCTCCAAAAATAAATTCAAAAAAGAAATAGACCCAACATGTGAGGAAAATTTTGAGAATATTCAAAATCAAATCCGTTTAAAAAATACCTAGTGAAGCATTTTCCTTCCGCCGTCCGCAGCAATTCCCTTAGTTCCCATGGACCGATTTTAATGAAATTTGATATAATAATAATTTTTGATTCTGAATAACAAATTGAGATACTCCCAGATCAGATGGGTGAGGAAAATTCGGTCCTGGTGGAACGAGGTAGTTGGACTTTCACAGGGTAGGGGTTATTTAATACTGTTGAATCTGAATTATTAACTGAACTCTCCCCCGATACCTATGTGTGAATCCCCGTACAAAATGTTTGGATTCCAACGTACCATCTTTTGATTAGATGATATCTGATTGTTATTTATCTAATTATACATAATCTATTGATCTAATCTATCTTTGATTAGATAATATCTAATTAATCTAATATTGCATGTATTGCATGTTGCATGTAGAATTGTCTAGATCATGATGTGGGTTTGTGATTGGGTACATACTGAAATGATCTGGTTTGTATTACAACATGCGTCGAAAGTGCAATACAAAACATGAGTAAGGGTAGATAAGTAAGTAAACAACCTTCTCATGTTGAATTTTGGTTTATTATTTTCAATAATAAACCTTTGGAATCGACCAAGAAAAAAAAAATTTAACACCCCCTCAAAATTTGATGGTTTACGTTTCAAGGTACGTAGAATCCAAAAATCGAATTAAAATTTGGCCGTCCGTACGCCGATTTTGATGAAATTTGGTGTGTAGGCTCCATTTGGGGTCTAGTTGTGCCCTGAAGATTTTGATTGATGTGAGTCACTTCTAGGGTTCAAAAATGAATTTTGAAATTTTGAAAACGCCCTAAATCAAAAAATGTTGATGTAAAGGTATTGTTTTTCCTTCAATATAAGATTCTATAGAATTTTTAGAATTTTTTGAGACCACGCGGAAGACAAACCGTTCGCTCACTACGAAAATTTAAAGTTTGGAAGTACGATAAATCATAAACACAAGCGTGAATCGCAAAAGAAGCCTAATCTCCGTAGAAATTTTAGCTGACCGAAATGCGATCGATGTTTTTCTTCATGTTGGATGGTTGGTGGCTTTGCAGACGAGTGATCTATAGAAAATAATAAAACATTGTGTAATAATTTGCAGCTTTTTATCCAACTGCATTTCCTGGTGTCGCGGACGTCTTCAGCTGTTATCAAAAGAATATTCTTACGAGATTCACACTTATTGTCACTCTCTCATCCTCCTTCATACGACAGCAGTGACGTACTACCCAATAGTTTTCGAAAACATTTACAACCTCAATGATGACTATTCTTATTCCTGATTTGTATTGCACTATCGACGCATGTTGTAATACTAACCAGATGGAAATGGAATCTACTTGCGTATGTTTGTGTCTACAGATGGGCACAGCGGCGACTTCAATCCGTACCTACCTGCCCACCTTCCCATCTGAATTTCCTAAGATTATTATCTTTCCCTTTTTGGTATTTACCGACATCATTTTTGAGGTCGATCCATTTTTGTTTGTTTGTATTTTATGATTTTTCCATTTTATAATGTTTTTTATTTTTCACTTTTTAGTGGTCCTCAATTTAAATCTGAAATTAATTTACCCGCAGTTTTTCGATCTGTTTTCGTGATGTAAATCTATTTCCATACTATGAATCAGTTTCAGTAAGGTGAACCAGAAGCCGTAGGATGGACCACATTCTGTAATCCGGATCAGTTTCCATACGTATAGATGAGTTTCCGTACTTTGGATCGGTTTCAGGGGGTATTTGGGTCACTTTCCTACTTAGAAATCTACTCTCTTATCCCCTAACTGTTCGACTTCCCCCATATTTGGAAGGCACTTGGTAGTTCTGACTACACAATTCAACAACTCAACCATGACATGATTGACGAGGAAGCTATGTGCTACACCCACTTGGTGTAATACCTAGCTAACAGTACTATATCTCTCATATTTTAAGTTCGCGTAGTGAGCGAACGGTTTGTCCTACAGGGCTCTGCGTGGTCTTTAATAATTCAAGACTATCTTAAATTGGTGGAAAAACAATACCTTTATATAAAAATTTTTCGAGTTAGGGCGTTTTCAACATTTTAACCCTTATATTTCAACCCTTAGAAGTGACCTACATCAACTAAAAGCTTCGGGGCACAACTAGACCCCAATTGGAGCCCACATATCAAATTTCATCAAGATCGGTCCTTGGGAACTAAGCAAAGTGCTGCGGACGACGGACGGACGGCCAAATTTTCATTCGATTTTTAGGATTCTACGTACCTTGAAACGTAAACCAACAAATTTTGAGGGGGGTTAAGAAAAAGTGCCACGGAGTTGCGTGAGTTGGGCATCTCGGTAGGCGTACTCCGTGGTATCACCACCCGTGTCCTGCTCGGCTCATATTTGAACTGGTGGTCGTTTTATAGAGGCACTTCCCTTCATCCCTCTCTCCCACCCCCATCTTCCCTCATCCCTAGGGCCGGCGTCGGGTGAGTCCTGGGCGTCCTCCCCATTATATTTGATTTATTTATTTATTTTCATTTATGGCGTGCCCCCTCCGTCACCAAAAACAATTTGTCTTTGAGGGGAGTTTATTTTAAAAAAAAGAAAAATTAGAAAACGCTTGCATACGAGTCTGCAACACATTGAAACATTTTCATGCTGAACTGGGGGCTCGATTTTCGACTCAGCTGATCTGGGAGCTCGATTTTTGACTCAGCTGATCTGGGAGCTCGATTTTTGACTCAGCTGATCTGGGAGCTCGATTTTCGACTCAGCTGATCTGGGAGCTCGATTTTTGACTCAGCTGATCTGGGAGCTCGATTTTAGACTCAGCTGATCTGGGAGCTCGATTTTCGACTCAGCTGATCTGGGAGCTCGATTTTCGACTCAGCTGATCTGGGAGCTCAATTTTCGACTCAGCTGATCTGGTAATATCAAACTGTAAAGTACCTACCTAACTGTACCTACCTGTAAAGTACCTAACAACTTCACTTCTGATGGTCATAATCATCATTGTGGCGACTTGGGACAAATTTCGTTAGCAAATTTCGTTGCAACAAATTTCGTCGCATCAAATTTCGTGACGATTTTTTTTTTATGTGCCATATGAAAGACATGAAAATGTCAAAATTTTCTTGGTCGATTCCAAAGGTTCATTGTTGAAAATAATAAACCAAAATGGGAAAAAGTTTTTATTCAGTCACGTTTTGCCCATTTTTTCAGATTTTGATGATTCCAGCGGCAATATTTCAGGTTTTCAATTCCCTAGACCAGGGGCGTTGGGTGACCTCTGAAAGTGGTGGGGCACCAAACCAGAAAATACACGACTTGACCCTAGGATCACACATACCTACATACTTTTACAACAAACAGAGGACCCAGTGGTGAAACATCACATCTCAACTTCATTCCAGTTAATGATGAAAAAAAATCATTTCTGGGACTCGAAAAGATAAAAATGTTAATTTGTTACTAAAACATTAATTATTCAATTTTTTTTTAAACGAAAAGCACATATTTTCTTAATCATAAAGACGAGATCATAAAAAAAAAGTGTCTCAACAAATTCTACATATTAGTCGAAATGTCTATAAGGCTTTTCGAGGGTCATTTTCCCTTTGATGACTTTTAATTGTCTTTTGCAACGCCTACGTAGCATTTATATATGAAAAGTTGTGGAACTGAAGAGCACCAGGCTGCCTATTGTATTTCCCCATACCGAAATGTTGAACAGAAACGAAAAAATGCGATAAGTAGGTAGGTAAGTCTAATCAGTGGTCAACTCCATCAGATCGTATTACAACAAACACCAAGACGACTTGAAATTCAGGGAAAATGGAATGGAAAACCGAAAATGATAAGAGGATCAGGAACGTAAACTGTCATTGTTTCAAGACACTTTAGGGAACACAGTAGGTAAAGAGCTCCAGAGAGACTAGTCATTTCGGAGAAAAACCCCTAAAGATAACAACTTCAACAATATTTTAAAACTTCGTTTCAACTTACAATAGTTTTAACTTACTTTCATGCCTATGTGACAAAATATCTGTGTAGCAAACGCCATCCACAACAATGATAACACTCCAAAAATCATAATTTTGCTGTCAATCAGCAAAATTGTATCATGTCAAGATGTAACCACCCTCCTGTTTATCAGATAAACTTTATCTCTTGTCGGTAAACACACAAAACACCTAATCGTGCAGTCTGGGCAACAAACTGTGAAAATCTGTAAAAGTGGGGAGTATCCATGCAATTTTTAACCCATCTATAACTGATATCTGAAGTACTCCATAAGTTTACATCCTATGAGGAGTCCATTGTTATTCATGGGACTTTCATGGCAACCTGAACAGAGTATCCATCCATCTAGTTGAATCAAAACAAGTCATCACCAGAAAGAATAAAAAATCGATTTTGTCTTCCAGGGCAGGGGCCGAGAAAGGGAGGGGATAAACTAAAATAACACTACTGCGCATGTGCGGACGAGGAAAAACTAAAAATAAACAACACGTTGGCATGACGACGCCGGGGTCTAGTAGGGTCTAGCCCCAGATCTTGGGAATTTGGGAGTGGAGAATCGATTGTTTGATACAAATCGATTGTTGGATACCTATCGATTCCATCTTACATCTTCTCTCTCGTAGCAGGCCATGGAGACAGCCTTGGGCATGGACCTAGTAGTAGGCATGGAAGCTAGCTCCATGGCCTCGGGTTTTACCATGGAAATTTGACATAATAACTGCATGTCAGTGTAGAATTATTTTGCTTCCTCACTACCGAAGGTAGGGAAGCTTTGTATTCGTGAAAGAAGTGAAAAAAAAAAATGTCCTCCGAAATCAAAATTTCCACTTGCTTTTTGCGTTTTAGAGCTTCCCGAACAATTTTGATTCCGTGTCTGTCTGTCTGTCTGTCTGTCGGTCTGTCGGTCTGTCGGTCTGTCTGTCTGTCTGTGGTCAATCCTTGTCCCGGGCAAAACTATACTAACCTGTGGTCCGATTTTGATGAAATTTTCAGGGATTGTGCGGATTAGGTCCTAGACGGTCCCCTATAAATTTCAGCACCTTCGGACCAATAGGAGCGAGTGCGCATGCGCAAACGTGAATTTCGACAGGAAAAATCGACAGTAAAAAGCGAGAGGAAAAAGCGACAGGAAAGTAGCGCTATGATTTATCATATGCTTGACGACAAATATGCTTGACATCCTCTCCTGTTGAACGCAGGAACCTGAAATTTGAGAGGGCGGGTCAATGGAGAATGCTGAAGGCGCCTGAGTGATCACTGATCAGCTGAGTGAGATCCAAGGCCATTTTCTCTCCTGTTGAACGCAGGAAGCTGAAATTTGAGAGGCAGGGTCAATGGAGAATGCTGAAGGTTCCTGAGTGGTCACTGATCAGCTGAGTGAGCTCCAAGGCCATTTCCTCTCCTGTTGAACGCAGGAACCTGAAATTTGAGAGGCAGGGTCAATGGAGAATGCTGAAGGTGCCTGAGTGGTCACTGATCAGCTGAGTGAGCTCCAAGGCCATTTCCTCTCCTGTTGAACGCAGGAACCTGAAATTTGAGAGGGCGGGTCAATGGAGAATGCTGAAGGCGCCTGAGTGATCACAGATCAGCTGAGTGAGCTCCAAGGCCATTTTCTCTCCTGTTGAACGCAGGAAGCTGAAATTTGAGAGGGCGGGTCAATGACAGGCCAGCAATTGAGGCAATACTGGGCAAGACAGTGGTCAGCTCCATCCAGCGAATGGACAGCAGAGGAAGTCCGTCATCCCCAAGATCAGCTGATGGACCACATATGGATGCCAATAACGGAGGACGAAATCCGGGTATCGGAACCAACCACGACTGCCTGTGGTCCTGATGGACTACTAGCAGAGGTTTGGAGGATGGTTCCCCACAGCCTTAGGAAGTTGTTTTTCAACACGATTTTGCGCCGGGGATCTATGCCATCTACCCTCTTACAAGCTCGAACTACTATGATTCCAAAGAAAAACATGCCAGAAACAGAGGCAGACTACCGCCCAATCACAGTCCCATCAGTAGTAGTACGCCAATTTCACAAGATCATTGGAAAGCGTTTGGAATCCTCGGTTACTCATGTTGAGCAACAAAAAGGTCTCCGCAGAGGCGTTGATGGACTAGCACTGAATGTATTGGCACTCAATAAATTGTTGGTTGAAGCTAACAGGAAAAAAAGAGAGCTTCACATTGCAGTTCTCGATGTTGAGAAAGCATTTGATAGAGTATCTCATTTTGCTATAATGAACATCATGAAGGGGAGACAGTGGCCCAAACAGCTGGTACAGTATATTGAATCAATCTACCAAAATGGGTCTACACGAATTGGGGCAGGCCCATGGATGTATAATGCAAGGGGCATTAGACAGGGTGACCCCCTGTCCTCAACCCTCTTCAATGCAGTTATGGATCACGTCCTGCTAGCTCTCCCTAATAGGGTTGGATACATCCATGCAGGGCAGCGTTGGTCTTCCCTGGCTTTTGCGGATGATGTTGTACTGATTGCCACATCTAGAGCTGGGATAGTGGCTCAGAATGTAGCATTCAATAATGCCTTGAAGTCGGTGGGACTGAATCTCAACCTCAGAAAATCCATCTATCTGCCTTTGATGCCAAGAGGGCATCGACTCGTGGTCCCAGCTGAAAGGCCTTCAATTGATGTTGATGGCCAGTGCCTGAGGGCAGCACCACACAATGTTCGATGGATATACCTGGGAGTATCCTTTGGTACCCAGGGTATATGTCGTAACATGCCAATTAAAATGACTACAATCCTTGAGAAAATTGACAGGGCACCACTGAAGCCTCTGCAGAAATTAGTAATGTTGCGAGACCACGGCATACCCTCACTAACTCACCAACTAGTGCTGGGAAGTACCACGCTCTTAACTCTAAAACAGATGGATATATCTGTAAGGAGATATGTGAGAAAATGGTTGCGCCTGCCATTTGACTCTGCTAATGCCTACATCCATGGACCAGTGGGTGATGGTGGTCTTGGAGTAATGGAACTACTCAGTCAAATACCAACCATAAGAGATAATAGGGTAGGGGCGGCAAACACACAACTCTTTGAAGGAGGAACGAGTCTCCAACAACAAAATGGGACATCAAGAATCGACCGTCGAATTGCCAGGGCACAACGTCTCCATCAAACTACGGATGGAGCTGAACTGGTAAAATCACGCGATAACGGAGCTAGCACGGCATGGATCAGGAACCCTTCAGCGAAACTATGGGGATGGAGGTCGTTGGGTATGGTGAAAGTACATTCTGGTTCTCTACCAACAGGAGTGAGGAGGACAAGAGGCAGGCGTACCGGCAGCAGCCATCTATGCCGAATGGGATGTCAAACACCCGAAACAGCCTCGCATGTGCTCCAGATTTGCCCAGCCATGGTAAGACCCAGGTGTGCCCGTCACAATTCTGCCCTGAACCTACTGGAAGCCTACGCTCGCCGTAAAGGATGGCCAGTATGGCTAGAGCCACACTTTAACCTGGAACAGCGAGGTTATCGTCCAGACCTCTTGGTGGTAACACCAAGAGGAGCCTTCATTATTGATGTCTCAGTGGTCTCTGGCTCCGGCCAGAGATCACTCCCAGACATCAATGCTTCCAAAATTCGAAAATATGAAGTTGACGCATTACTAGATGCTGCAGCAGCACTTGCAAACATTCAGCGAAACCAACTAAAGGTGATTGGAGCAACGATCACCTGGAGAGGGATATGGCATGGCAAGTCAGCGAAGGATCTGATTCGGGCTGGTTACCCACTGTTTATCCTGGAGTGGATGACCACCCGAGTCCTAACAGGAGGATCATTCATCTGGTCTAAATTCAGGGGACGGCGTGCCACGGCTCGAGCAAGTGGGCTCCGTGGGACTTGGAGCTGAACTCGAACCCCATTGGGAGGAGAAGTGTCGACTGATGGCATAGCCAGAAGAGGCACAATCCTCCCTCCATCATTTGTGGGATAAGGTGATTCTACCTTGTCCCTCACCCCAATGTCCGAGGTCGGATCTCGGACCCTGATACCAAGCAGCCAGATGGACATGACTGCTGAGTGCTGAAAGTGCTGATACAATACTGTGATGTAAATATTTATGTACAATACCATCAATTGTAGCGGTGAAGTATTTTTTCCAAATATAAATTGTTAATGAAAGAAGTGAAAAAAAAAAAAATGTCCTCCGAAATCAAAATTTCCACTTGCTTTTTGCGTTTTAGAGCTTCCCGAACAATTTTGGTTCCGTGTCTGTCTGTCTGTCGGTCTGTCGGTCTGTCGGTCTGTCTGTCTGTCTGTGGTCAATCCTTGTCCCGGGCAAAACTATACTAACCTGTGGTCCGATTTTGATGAAATTTTCAGGGATTGTGCGGATTAGGTCCTAGACGGTCCCCTATAAATTTCAGCACCTTCGGACCAATAGGAGCGAGTGCGCATGCGCAAACGTGAATTTCGACAGGAAAAATCGACAGTAAAAAGCGAGAGGAAAAAGCGACAGGAAAGTAGCGCTATGATTTATCATATGCTTGACGACAAATATGCTTGACATCCTCTCCTGTTGAACGCAGGAACCTGAAATTTGAGAGGGCGGGTCAATGGAGAATGCTGAAGGCGCCTGAGTGATCACTGATCAGCTGAGTGAGATCCAAGGCCATTTTCTCTCCTGTTGAACGCAGGAAGCTGAAATTTGAGAGGCAGGGTCAATGGAGAATGCTGAAGGTTCCTGAGTGGTCACTGATCAGCTGAGTGAGCTCCAAGGCCATTTCCTCTCCTGTTGAACGCAGGAACCTGAAATTTGAGAGGCAGGGTCAATGGAGAATGCTGAAGGTGCCTGAGTGGTCACTGATCAGCTGAGTGAGCTCCAAGGCCATTTCCTTCCTGTTGAACGCAGGAACCTGAAATTTGAGAGGGCGGGTCAATGGAGAATGCTGAAGGCGCTTGAGTGATCACAGATCAGCTGAGTGAGCTCCAAGGCCATTTTCTCTCCTGTTGAACGCAGGAAGCTGAAATTTGAGAGGGCGGGTCAATGGAGAATGCTAAAGGTGCCTGAGTGGTCACTGATCAGCTGAGTGAGCTTAAATATTACAGTGGAAGAAAGATAAAGAGGGAGAGGGAGCAAAAACCTTTTCAAGGTATGTCACATTTTAGCCATTAGGCTCTAAGCGGAAATCATCCGGGGGTGCAGGGGGCGAAGCCCCCGCCGAGGCGCGCAGCGCCGAGTTTTCGCCAACTGATTCTATACGTCCATGTTACAATGAGTGAGGAAGCTATACTGCCCACCCAACTTGGCAGACGTTTTTTACTTGTAAAAGCTCCATGCTTCCATGGATCATGAGTGAGTTTTGAGGAAAAAACTTTCTGCTAGGGATTTTTTTCTACTTTGTGGAGAACACTTTTTGAAGGGAGTTTTTCCAACTTTGGGGTAAAAAATCTAGGTTACAGTGAGAGAAATTTTGCCGGGGCTAGACCCAAAGTGGCCTTATGGACGCCACGCCCCTGCCCTAGACTGTTTCCCTATAATGAATTGAAAAAAATTTAAATTTAAGTACAACTTTAAAGCTTGAGCGCCGGTAATTTCGGGAAATACTGACCCGGAACGCTGGACCGACTGAGACCCCCTTAAGGGTTGGACTTACGATAAATCAGAAACACGAGTGTGAATCGCAAAGAGGCCTATTCTCCGTTCAGATTCCAGCTGACCAAAATGAGATTCGTCGCTGTTCGTTTTTGGTTTATTATTTTCAATAATGAACCTCTGGAATCGACCAAGATTTCGAGTTGTACTCAGTTTTGCTTCCTTAGTGAAGGCACTCACTGAAATGAATGAATATATTTCGGAACCTGAATTAGGCTTTAATCGACAAAGAACGAACAATGAATGAAAATATGAAATTGGTGAAACTAAGGAGAGGAGCGTCGTAGTAACCGCTAACATAAGATAGAGTTGTAATAATATCACATTCACCCCCCTTACAGAAAAGTAACATAATCCCGAAGATATCCAGGTACACGCCGTTCTCTTTGGGGTCTAGTAGAGGTAGTGATTAGAGATTCTTCTTCTGGCGGGAGAGTGGGTGATCGAGTGTCCTGAACGCCGGAAATGTCGTCATTGGTTGGAATATCGGGTGCTTCTAGGGATGATTGCGGAGTAGGTGGCCTTTCTGATGGAGGAGTTGACTCAGGCGCCTGTTCAGCACATGGAGCAAGGTGGCGTAATGAGATTGACGTCTCACGTCCATCTGGGAGACGTACAAAGGCGTACTCTGGATTGGCTTCTAGAAGCTCTACTTCCTCCACAGTCGGTTCGTACTTAGACAATCGGTTGAATCGTCGCATTAGAACTGGGCCAGGTGTCAACAACCAAGAAGCTAATGCTGTCCCATAATGTGACCGTCTCTGATGTACGAACATACGTTCGTGAGGCGTAGCGTTTGTGGCTGTGCACAGTAAGGAGCGGATACAATGGAGGGCCTCGTCCAATACAAACTGCCATTGCGTGAGCTTTCTATTGCGGCTTTGAAGAGCTAGCTGTATGGTCTTCCATATGATGCCATTGTACCGTTCCGTTTGTCCATTTCCCTGCGGGTTGTAAGGTGTAGTCCTGCTGGTAGCTACCCCATTGGAGGTCAGAAATGACTTCAAATCCTGAGAAATCAACGAAGAACCACGATCTGAATGAACAAACGCTGGTGTTCCAAAGACATGAAATAATGAGAGAAGGTGTTTGATTACAGTAGCAGATGAGACGTCACTACATGGGAAGGCAAACGGAAAGCGAGAGTATTCATCAACTACTGTGAGAATGTACTTGTTTTGCGTTGATGATGGCAGAGGCCCTTTAAAATCAATATTCAATCGCTCAAACGGCGCGGTAGCTTTTATGAGGTGGCCTTCGTGCCTAGCAAAACGAGGTTTTTGTACTGCACAGACTTTGCATGAATTTACTGTTTTCCTTACCTCATCAAGCGAGAAAGGAAGATTTTTAGCCTTCACCCAATGTAGCATTCTTGTTATGCCTGGATGACAAAGTGCTTGGTGAATCTCTGAAAGTGATGCAGGAGTCAGGGCAGAACAGATTCTCGAGAGAGCATCCGCGGCTGCATTTTCTCTTCCTGGCCGGTAAGATATGTCGAATTTGAAACTAGCTAATTCCAGGCGCCATCTTGTAATTTTCTCATTTTTAATTTTGTTAGCTATTTTTGAATCGAAGATGAAAGAAACTGCCTGCTGGTCTGTAAGGAGTCGAAAGTGACGCCCTAAGAGGAAATGACGCCATTCACGCAGCGCTTCGACAACCGCATATGCCTCTTTCTCCACAGAGGAATGACCCCTTTCTGACTTGGATAAGGTCCGAGAAAAGAAAGCCACTGGGCGGCCACTCTGTGTTAAAGTTGCCCCAATCGCTCCCTGAGACGCATCTGTCTCTACCGTCAATAACTCATTATGGTTCAAGCTGACGACAGCGGCCTTTATTATTTCTCGTTTTAGCGCCTCAAAAGCATTTTGAGCTTGCTCCGTTAGTGGAAATATTCTGGATTTTAGTAGCGGCTGAAGTTTTTCGGAGTACTTAGGGATCCAACGAGAATAATGCGCGAATAACCCGAGTGCCCTCTGTAAAGAAGCTGCATTTTCAGGCATTGGCAAGTTAATGAGCGGTTTCATGCGGTTACGATCTGGGCGGATGGTGTTATTGTCAATTTCGTATCCCAAGATGTGGATGCTTCTGAGCGAGAAATGCGACTTTTCCTTGTTTACAGTCAGTCCATATTTATCTACTGCGGCCATAAACCTTCTCAGATTGGCATCATGCTCCACTTGCGTGGCTCCACAGATCGTGACGTCATCAAGATACGCAAACGTGCCATCCAAACTTTCCTTGCTGATGATGTCATTCATGACTCTCTGGAAACCGGCTACCCCATTCGTGACTCCAAAAGGAATCCTACAGAACTGATAAAGCTGTCCTGCTGCTTCAAACGCTGTGAATGGCTTATCTTGGTCACGAATCGGAATTTGATGGTAGGCACTTTTTAGGTCTACAGTACTGAAATATGAATACCGAGCTATTTTCCTTACCAGAGTATCAATATTTGGAACCGGATAGGCGTCTGGGAGTGTGAAACGATTAATAGTTCTCGAATAGTCTATGCACATCCTTTTCTTTCTATGAGCTCCATCTACGATGATTACTTGTGCTCTCCAGGGCGAGTGACTGGGTTCAATGATGCCCTCCGCCAGTAGCTGTTGAGTTTCGCGTGCAATGAACTCCTCTTCGCATTCGGGACGCTTTCTTGACTTGATAGCTATTGGCTTGCAATTTTCACTCAAGTTAGAGAAAAGTTCTGCGAAGGGAACTGATGCTGGAGTGAGCGCACACACCGAAAGAGTTCCTCGTTCTCCTCCAAATATCCACTTTGGAATGTTGTTGAAGGATGTCATGCCCTATTAGGATATCTGAGCACAAATTTGGAAGTACCATAAGCTTGACGTCTGTATAGGTGTTGTCCAGGAGCTCTAAGGTAACAACACAACATTTGTGTACGACTGCTTGTAGGGATGTGGCTGCCATCGATACCGAGCTTTTTGCAGGCCAAAACTGCAACTTGTTGGTTGCGGCAAAAGTCTGGTTGATGTAACTGTCGGAGCTTCCCGTGTCAATCAAGCAGTCAGCTCGGATCTTGTTGACAGTGGCAACTACAGTGGTCTTTCTCAGTCCTGAAGCGACCGCAGCAATCACTGACGCCGAGGTTGGGTAGTCCACGTCACTCTCTCGTTGCTGAACAGCGGAAGCTTGGAGCTCCTTACTTCCTGATCGACACACCGCTGCATAGTGGCCAATCTTGCCACAGTTCCTACATTTGGCGGCTTGCGCTGGGCATTCTGGTCGAGGATGACGTGCTAACCCACAAAAATAACATTTGACTCGGCTAGTACCGTCACGTTTGAGGATTTTAGGGACTGCATTGAGGGTAAGGTCCGACATGGTCTGACTTATGTCTGATGCTTGCTCGTACGACTTGGCTTGTGATAATGCCGATTCCAGAGTCACTGCTTGGGATTTTGCATCATCCAACGAGAGAGTCTTATTTTCTAAGAGCCTTTGTCTCATTTGATGATTTAGCAACCCCCTGATAAAGGCGTCGCGCATATACTGCGCCCTGTGTTCCTCTGCACTGACCGCTTTAAAGTCGCAATCCCTGCTTAACTCCTGAAGCGCAACAAAATATTGGACGACTGTCTCGTCGGATCGTTGTTTACGAATTGCGAGCTGGTGACGAGCAAATATCACGCTTTTCGGTTTGACGAAGAGGGCTTTCAGGGTCTCAATTGCTTCCTGATAGGTCAGACATTCAGCAACGTGCATGTATAGGCTAGGTGCCAAGTGATTGATTAGGACTGAAAGTTTTACCTCGTCCCCGTCGTCTTCATCTCCGACGGACGTCATGTAGTTTTGCATCGTCCTGTACCAGTAAACCCATTGCTGTGCTGCGTCGGGAGCATTTGGGTCGGCTTGCAACTTATCCGGGCGGAGTAACTTTTTCATGACGGTTCTTTGTCGATTAAATTGAAATGAATGAATATATTTCGGAACCTGAATTAGGCTTTAATCGACAAAGAACGAACAATGAATGAAAATATGAAATTGGTGAAACTAAGGAGAGGAGCGTCGTAGTAACCGCTAACATAAGATAGAGTTGTAATAATATCACACTCACAACCCCCTATTTATTCGAATTTAGTGTGATGCGTTCATTTCTTCAAAATGAACTTGATTGTGAAGCGAAAATTTGGTTGGGATCAATACCACAGAAGGTCACGTTCTGCAGGTCGAAACCAAAACCGATCTAAACATAGTGAAAAAGACAGGCTCGAGGAGGAAAGGAAACGCTTAGAGGTTTTTGTTGTTTCGAAAAAGGTCTTTGAAGTGAAATGGATTCGGAGGAGTAACGCAAACCCCAAGCACTTATCGGGTCCGAATTTCAGTCACTTGGTCTCGCCTCACCCTTGGCAGTGTCTACACGTTCCTAGCTCCGCTCTGTTTTCTTGGTGTTTTTTAAGTCTTAAAAGTGGATTTTTAATTTGATTATTTGTGAGGACGTCCGTTCATCTTTTAAACACCATAGTTCGCAGTCTCAAGTCAGTATCTGCATGATCATCGTACTATTTTAATTACTAAATAGTTAGCTAATTGGCCTACTTGCTCTAACTTGAAACTGGGACGCTTTCGTTTTATCTATACGACCTTGACACGTGCAGTGTGAACTACCGGCGAATGACCTTGACACGTGCATTGTGAACTGTCGGCAAATGACCTTGACACGTGCATAAAAGAATCTGTCTCTGACACCTGTCCGGTTTGTTGACTGATGGTCTCGTGATTTGTCATCGTACTTATCACTGTTCGGATTACCTATCATCACCTATCATCACTGGACAAAATGACAACAAGAGCTCATCTGACCGAAATTACGGAACAGATTTACTCCTTACAAGTGAGTGAGAATGAACTGGCCCTCATTAAGGACGAGATAAGCTGTGCTCTGAATATTGTAATTAATAATCGTAACGATGAGGATCAGTTCAAGTGCCTGTGTAGTAGTCTGTACCGACTTTTTAATGTTATCAATGACAGGCTAGACGAACTTGATGGCAAGAATAACGAAATTTCCTCTCTTTTGAATGCATACAATACGGTCCTGGGACGTGATGAACAATTCCACTGCAGATTTCTTGCGTCTTGAGGACCAATGGGAGGAGGAAAAAAAGACATTCGAGAAATCCATTATTACATATAAAAAGAAAATAAGATTATTGGAAGGTCGGATTGTCCATTTATCCAAAGCTGCGGTCTGTTCCGTAGTGAGTACACAAACAGATTTTAAGGAATATACTCAAGCCTATTTTTTTTTTTTTTTTTTTTTTTTTTATTTTTTTTTTAATAAACTCCCCTCAAAGACAAAATGTCTTTTGTGACGGAGGGGGCACGCCATAAATGAAAATAAATAAATAAATCAAATATAATGGGGAGGACGCCCAGGACTCACCCGACGCCGGCCCTGGGGATGAGGGAAGATGAGGAAGGTGGGGGTGGGAGAGAGGGATGAAGGGAAGTGCCTCTATAAAACGACCACCAGTTCAAATACGAGCCGAGCAGGACGCGGGTGGTGATACCACGGAGTACGCCTACCGAGATGCCCAACTCGCGCAACTCCGTGGCACTTTTCCCGCACCACACCCCGCGCCATGACAAGGTTGCAGCCATCACCCTGATGTTGTTGGGTACCACTCCTTTTAGCTCCGACACCGCTTGCCGTAAATCATCTCTGTCATACTTTCTTATCTTAGCCCGCCAAGTCTGCTCCATGTCCAAGCTGCCATTGACAACTTGGACATCCAGGATAATGCAAGACTGGTCGGGCTTGACGGCAACGATGTCGGGCTTCTTACCCTGGTCACTTGGCATGTGATACAATCTCTCCCTCTCAACATCCCAGCCGCTAGATGACAAAGCACCTGCTATCTGCTTGGCGACCGCATCATGACGTAGAATGCGGCCCCCATGAGTCAGAGGACACTGCTGCACTACATGATAAAGATGTTCATTTCCACTCCGACAGGCACGGCAAAGGGGTAAGGTTGTCCCGCGACTACCTCTCGAACACCGTACCGCAGTTGGCAGAGTTGCCATGCGGACGGCGTGAAAGTGTCGGTAGTCACGGGCCCCAATGCCCTCCGAAGCCCAATCTACCCATTGGGATGAGACAAGGCTTTCGGAGCACTGTCGGAGTTCTTTACCATCTACTGACTCATGCAGGGCAGCAGCAAACTCAGCAGACGAACTGGGTTTTGGAGCAGATGGTGTTGCTCGGTCGCACCATGCTAACTGCTGCCTGACAAAATCAAGATCAGCAGCCGCACGGGCGACCTCCCAGCTCGACCCTTGAAGGGCTAGCAGGCGCTGGCGGCGCAGGGAAGGGATACATGCCGAGAGAGACACAATGCCAAGTCCACCGGATTTGACCGGTGCGTGGAAATAGGCACTTGGGACACCAGGTGGGAACTTCAGCCAAGAGCGCACAGCAGAGCGAACTTGTCGATCTAACTCTTGCAGCCTCCCCGTCGTAAGCCTGCCAAAGACTAACCCATAGGTCAGCTTTGGCAGTAAGTACGTGCGGAGGAGGCGCAGCTTCTGCTGTGGCTTCAATGGAGCCTTGGTAACGCGAGCTAGCGCTCTACCAAGGTCCACACGGCTGGTGGTAATGGTGGCCACCCCCATGAAGTCGACTCCAAGGTACCGCCAAACCTCCAGCACGGATCGAGATGGGATGGGGGACTGTCCTACGACAAAACCCCCATCCACAACTGTTGAAAACAATTACACTAAAGCCGAACTGGCGTCGATTAGATTAGAATCTTGTCTAATTAATATAAAAGTCAGAGTAGGTAAGGGAAAGATGAAACTATAATTCGAATCAGTCACCGCACAATACAATGACGAAGTTAAAGCCAGAAGAATTGAACATCAGAAGAAACGAACAGCTTAACAAAAGACTACGTGGCTGTCAATTATTTGATAAAAACAAAATGTAATGGAGGCGCGTCCAGGCTAAACTACCTACTTCACGATGTGAAGTAGGTTTTCACAAAACTCCCCCCCTTTTTGGTGAGACTGTTTATTGTAAAGCTTCATTGCTCCATCTTGAAGTATATTGAAGAGTACACCACATTTCTTGACGAATTGCGTATTCTTTCTTCACTTGAATATTTAGATAGACCTGCCAGCGGCCATTCCTATTTTTGGTCAGGAGGGTTTGTCTGTTGAGCAGCAGTTGGTTTGAAGTCGTTGCTTGAGATCTCAAGTGGGATTATCTTCTGAACGGTTCTTAAGAGACTTCCAGAGGCAGTTTTGACCTTAACTACTCTTATTTCACCATCCCTACTAGGACTCAGTTCCTCAACTATTGCTAAAGGCCACTCAATTCTCTTCTTGTCGTTCTCCACGAGTACTAGATCTCCAATCTTCAAGCTTTCAGCTTTTTTTCTCCTCTTCGAATCCAGTTTCAGTTGGCCGAGATACTCATTCCTGAACCTCTTTTTGAGACTCTCCATAACCTTTTGTCGGTATTTCAACCGTTTATCCAAACTCATGAAGGATAAATTATCAAGATCTAGAACCCCCAGTTCTCTAACCTCATGAAGGAACATGGAAGGAGAAAGGGCAGTGGAATCTTGATTACTACTTGAAACGTAAGTTATTGGTCTAGAATTGATTACTGCTTCGCAGTCACAAAGCACTGTGTACAATTCATCGTCGACCAAACAAGCTTTACCCACAACTTTTCGTAATAGTTGTTTTAAAACTCCAACCAAACGCTCCCAAAAACCACCCCACCAAGGTGACACAGGAGGAATAAACTTCCACTCCATTTTTTCAATCGAGGAATATTGAGTTATTTGTTCCCAGTTAAGTTGTTTAAAAGCGTTGGCAGTTCCTTTAAATGTTGTCCCATTGTCAGAATACACTATTGATGGTCGTCCTCTTCGGGCAATAAACCTTCGGAACGCCATGATAAAACGTTCAGTGGATAAGGAAGTCACCAATTCAAAGTGTACTGCGCGGTAAACTGCACAGGTGAACAGACATACCCAAACTTTCCTATTGTCACGTAACAACAAAGGACCAGCAAAATCTAGGCCTATGACTTCAAAGACTGCAGCATTTTTAACTCGATTTTCAGGGAGCGGTGGAGATGAGACAGTTTTAGCTTTTCCAGAATGCCGATTGCAGACAGCGCACTGTCTTATTACAGACTTTACTGCCTGTCGTCCCTGTAGAACCCAGTAGTGTTCTCTAAGAATACTCAAAAGAGTCTGAACCCCGACATGACAAAATCTCTCATGATAATCCCGTATCAACCTAATGACAGCTGGGTGTTTTGGGGCCAGAACGATGGGATAACGGAAACCTGGGGTATCTTTTCGGTCAGAAATCTTGGTCACTAGGCGAATAATACCTTCTTTGTCATAAAATGGTTGGAAGGAAGATACTTTCTCGTCGTCTAGTCCTTTGAATGAGTCACTTTGAATCAACTTGATCACATCTCGCTCGGCAAATTTGAGTTCAACTGGAAACAAACTGCCACGCCTTTTCAAATTGTTATTGCTTTGACGGCAATTAAACATAAAACGTCTAATCCAACCTACGAGGCGGACAATTTTTGAGAATTTAGAAAACTTTGTGCAATACCAATAAGCAGACTCTTCAATTGCTACAAGTGAGACAACTTTCAGCTCCCTGTTGATGTCATCCGATTCAGTCACAACATTGAACGTTGGCCACTTTTCTGGCGGATCGTACAACCAATCAGGGCCTTCCCACCAACGAGAAGCCAACAGGTGTTTGGCGCTACACCCTCTACTAGGCAAGTCAGAAGGGTTGTTCTTACCAGGGACATGACGCCATGCTTCACTGGGACTTATTCTACGTATTTCACGAACTCTATTGGACACAAAAACATTCCAAGGCTGCTCCTGAGTAATCCAAGCCACAACAGTTGAAGAATCACTCCAGAAATGACTGGACGTAATAATTGAAGCTAACTCCTTAGTCACTTCAGCGGCAAGACGAGCTCCGATGCAGGCAGCCATAAGTTCTAGTCTCGGAATCGACAATCGCTTCAAAGGACTTACTCTCGATTTTGCCTGAACTAGTTGAACACGAACTGACTCCTTGGTTTCAACCCGAACAAAAAGGGATGCGGCATAGGCGTCTTTGGAAGCATCGCAAAATGTGTGAAGTGAACAATGAACTACGTCATTGTTGGACCCAAAAATGAACCTAGGTATGCTGATTGATTGTAGGATGGTCAAATCTCTAATCCAATCCAGAAACTCTCTTTTTATATCTTCATCAACGTCATCATCCCATCCTCTATTGGAAGCCCACGAACGTTGTAACAGAAGTTTTGGGGAAAGAGATGTTGGACAAGTGAAACCTATAGGATCGTAAACCTTCTGAGCATGCGACAAAATACACCTGCGAGTAACACGCCCTGGTTCTTGGTGAATCGAACCCCAGTTCCTAGGATTGACGGTCAATTTGTCCTCTTTTCTGTCCCATTGCAGACCCAATACAGATGTCCAAACAGACGACGGAAGAGAGGAGTCAGAAAACTCCCAACCTCGAAGGTCGAACATGCCATTCGCCATAATAGCTGTGGATTCACGAATAAAACGATCGCGATTTTCTGAGCTGTCAACTGAGACAATACAGTTATCTACGTAAAAAGATTTCATGAGGAGGTCCACCGAAAATCTGGAAAATCTGCTCTCATTGCTCTCACATTGACGCTTGGCTTGCTGAAGGTGATGATCTATAGTTGCACCTAGTTGAAATGGACTACATGTGACGCCAAAAACAACTCGAGTATGCCTCATAATAGTCAGCTCACCATGCTCGTCAATCCACAAGAACCGAAAAAAATCACGTTCATCCTCAGATAGGCTCATTTGCAGAAACGCTCTTCGAATGTCGGATACAACTCCTATTTTACGTAATCTGAATCTCAGCAAAAGTGGTGGTATCAACTCGAGTAGGTTTACACCCTTATCCAAACATTCGTTCAAAGAGGGGCTCCCATTTTCTTTTGCTGAAGCATCGAATACTGGTCGAATCCTAGTAGTGCCTTCTTCCTTAAAGACAGGCCGATGAGGCAAATAATGACCCTTATCCCAATCGTCTCTCAAAACCTTCTCAATAACACCCTCTTGTTGCCAGTCTTCAAAAACTTCGTTGTATGCTCTTAGCTTGTCACCTGCTTTTAATTTTTTGACAGTGGACTCTAACCTTCGTTTTGCAAGAAAAAAATGTCTGGGGAGAGGAGGGTGCTCTCGAAGCCAAGGCATTCTGACTTCGTAGCGTCCATCTAAATTTACTCGAACAGTTTTGAAAAATTGATCTAGGATAACAGCTTTCTTTTCTTCTTTTGAAAGTCGAACTTCTGGATCTTCTATACCCAAGACGTCAAGTTCCCAAAGCGCGCTGATAGAATTTAATGACAGCATAGTTGTTACTACATTGAAAGTGTCTTCTGATTCGCGTTCTATTTTGCCCATAAGCGTCCAACCCAAAAGAGTTTCAATTGCTACCAGGCCACATTTTAAATTTTTCTTCTTACCAGTAAATAGCTTCCCAGCAATGTCCGAACCTATCAGAATATCAATGTCACCCCCACTAACATCATTAATGATTATACCTTGCTCATCTAACTCTTTGCACCATGCCCCTCGTCTGGCAGATGGTACATTGCTACAGATTGTATCTTGGTCCATGACGGAAAGGTTGCAACCGAAAGATCCATCGAGACTTTCCAGAAGAATTCGGTAACAATTATGGTGGTAATGCTTAGAATACGAGCCTCCAAACAACGCGTGGGCAACAGAAACAGTACTTGTAGGCTCAAACCCATGCTGGAGTGCTAAGTGTTTACGAATGTAGGAATGCTGTGATCCAGTATCAATCAACGCCCGTACAATTGTTTCAGTGGAACCTCTCAACTTTACTCCCAGCGTCAGTAATAAGACATCGTCACCCTGATTAACATTAGACAGAGAGTTAAAGGACGAACTAGATGTTGGTAAATCTTTAGAAGTTGGAGAATCAGACAGAGTCTTGGAGCACATCAAAGGCACATGTCTACCATTGCAAATTATACATCTTAAAAAAGTATGACATTGTGATGAAAAATGGTTGGGTTTTAAACACAACAAGCATCGTTTGGATTTGATGAGAACATCTTTACGTTGGTCAAGACTCATTTCTCGAGCCTTGAAACAATTTTCACTGGAGTGTAGACCTACACAAAAAATACATCTCATTTTCATTTCAGGCTTAACATTTACCAGATCGGTCACGGTCGATTTAATGGGATTGTGGAAAGTTTCCTGGGGCGATTTATCCTTTGATTTCGGTCTCTCTGCCAAACCAAACCTCTCGACAGCCATGCGAATCTTTTCCTCACTCTCAACCTCACTCTTGAGAAACTTCATCAAGCTGTCCAACATCTGCTGGTTCAAGTCGATTGAAGTTGTCAAACTTGAATCCCTAGAGAAGCTGCGTTGCCAGACCCGCAAAACCTCTTCTGACAGACATGATTCTATCAAGGGAAGCAGAATCGCGGCATTAGTCTCTGTTGTAACGCCAAGGGTTGCTAAGGCTCGTAGTTGAGTTTCCAATCTGTCGTAAAGGTAAGACATGCTGATTTCTTTCTTATTGGCACTCAACAACAATTTAATCAATTCTCTTACGTAAACCCCAACAAGAAGTTCGTTACGACCAAATCTTTCCTTCAGGCTGTCGAGGGCGTGCTTGTAATTCTCACCAGTGGGAGGGTAACTTTCCACAACCTCACGAGCCCTAGTGTTCGGAGCTGTAGCCTGAACCAAATACTGGAATTTGTCATCATCAGCGATTTCAGGATCATCATCAATTTTTCTGAACTGCCCCCAGAATGATAACCATTCTTTGAGGTCCCCATTAAATTGCTTAAACTGAAGTTTAGGCAGTTTGAATTTCTTTTTGGTGACTTTGGGTGACGATTCTAGGCCAGTTTGATAGCTCTGACCACTCCGAACTCTCCGAGCATCATGATCAACTAGGTATGATTCGTATTTTAACAAAATCGCTTTATACCTGTCTTGGTAGCTTTGGGCTACTTCCATTTCTTTAATTACTTCATCCTCCTGAGGCTCCTCATCGGCTGAAACTAGGTTCTCGAAAACGGCAGCATCAAGGTCGGCGAGTTCCTGGCACCTCTCTTTCAAACTCTCTATCTTGACTCGGAAGTCCTCTACCAGCCCGGGCTCGGGAACGGTAATTTTATTCGCGAGTTTGGTGAAAAAAGCACGCACGAACTTGCGACGGCTAACAATTTTGTCCATATTTAATACAAAAAAACAAATTCCAAAATGTCAAACAATGAATGTCACGGTCGCCACTAAATGTTGAAAACAATTACACTAAAGCCGAACTGGCGTCGATTAGATTAGAATCTTGTCTAATTAATATAAAAGTCAGAGTAGGTAAGGGAAAGATGAAACTATAATTCGAATCAGTCACCGCACAATACAATGACGAAGTTAAAGCCAGAAGAATTGAACATCAGAAGAAACGAACAGCTTAACAAAAGACTACGTGGCTGTCAATTATTTGATAAAAACAAAATGTAATGGAGGCGCGTCCAGGCTAAACTACCTACTTCACGATGTGAAGTAGGTTTTCACAACAACTTTCACCTTGTGCTGGCGACCCGACGGGACCAAGGAGACCGACCCACACTTATCGGGGTTAACCACGAGTCCACACCTGGCTAGCTGCTTAGCAAATGCATTGAGGGCGATCTGCAAGCCCTCACGGGTTTCTGCGAGTAGGATAACATCATCGGCAAAAGCCAATGCTCCTACTCGCACCCCAGGGGCGAGATCAAACCCTACTTCAGTGGGCAGCATATCCAAGGCCGTATCCACGACCAGGTTGAAGAGGAGTGGCGATAGGGGATCCCCCTGGCGTACCCCACGCCCGATCGGTACATCCCCTGAAACCTCGCCCCCTGCCTCGAGGACCGTCACGCCTTCATGGTACAGACAGGCCACATACTCAATTAATCGAGATGGGGCCCCGACACCACGAAGGCAATCGGTCAGGGCAAAGTGACTGACTGTGTCAAAGGCCTTAGCGACGTCCAGAGCGGCGAGATGGAGTTGCCGGCGTTTAATATGGGCCAGCGAGATGACAGTTTGGAGAACTGTAAGGTTCTCCGCTGTGCCATCCGCTGGCCGAAACGCTCTCTGGACATCACCAATGACACCAGCCACCTGGAGGCGAGATGCCAGTACTTTTTGGAAGTGGCGGAAGACTACCGAGGACACTGAGATCGGTCGATAGCCTCCAGGCCCACTTCCCCCTTTCTTGGGAATAAAAACGGTTCGGGTACGGGTTAACGCTTTCGGGGGTCTTCCCGCAAGCATGAGCAGGTTGAGGATGAGCAGCTTAATCGTATTCGGTGCTTTATTCCAGCGACGGGCAGAAACACCATCCGGTCCAGCGGATGTGGAGTTCTTGACACGGCACTTGTGTGCCTCGTCAAGTAGCACCGGCGAACACAAGATGCTACGTAAGGAATCCCTGGTGGAGACTGGGGGAACCACTCGCTCCCCAGGGTTGTGGCTGGGAGCACTCAAAAGTGGCTCCCAGAAATCCACAAACTCCTGAAGAGGGGGCTGAACTTGATCTTCCCCAGGCTCCTCCAGTACCTCCGCAGCTACACGTGCCGGATGCTTCCTCCACAAACTCTGAACCCGGTGGTACTCCTGCCGCCTTGCTTGCTTAGCTGCTCTGCGACCTCCACGCAACACCATTCTGGGAGGAGGTCTCCCCTGGTGCCGCGTCACGGTCGCATCCCCAACCCGTGGGAAGATTCTCCCTAGATAGGCCGCAACCATGTCCTCCAGGTTGTCCAGCCCTTCAGCAGCCCGCCTCGCCAGATCCTGCAGGTAGGTGCTTTCGTAGCCTTCAATACGACCTACCTGCCCCCCGAGCCTCAAGACTTCAGTCTTCAAATCGGCAAGAAGACCGGAGGTCCCGGGGGAGGGATACTGAATGGCAGACTGCTGGTCCACGCCAGCAATAGGAGATGCGGGAGAAGCCCCACCGCTATTTGCCAGGATAGCTTCCTGGACAAGCTGCTTATAGTGGGGCTTCAGGCGGAGGTTCTTGATGGCAATGACTGTGCGCGTGGGAAAACGTTCGCTTAAATAAACATTTATATTACGTACCCCATTGCGCACAGCCACCACCTCATCTGCCGCCATCCTGCGCAAATCCTCGGAAGCATACCTAGGCTGTACTCTTTCTATTTCAATTGCAGCATTAGCAGCAACAGGATGCTTCCGTCTGACGTGGACACCAAGGCCAGACCTGGAGGTGAATGCCCGCTCACAATGGGCACACTGGTGGTCTAAAGAGGCTGTGGAAGAGGAAGAGGGTAGGGATGATGAGGAAGAGGAGGAGGGAGAGGATGGCCGACGCCCCTGCCTGGGGCGCCTCTGAGCGCCTCCCCTAATACCCCGCGAGCCAATGGGCTGGCGGGGGTTATGAGGCTGGTCTGCTTCGTCATTCATAACGGGGGGCGCTAATATTGAAGGGTCAGGGAACCCGTTAACAGGGGTCCCCTCCCTAGTCGCCAGAGGGTCATTCAGCCACCCCTGGAAGTTCAAGAGGGGTCCACCAGGGAAACCTAATGGGACCACCTCTGTCCATCCCAGGGGGCCCGGGTTGTGCGACGGGGACGCATGACCTTAACTTGGGTAGGGATAAGAAGGGCTCCGAAGAGATAAAAACACCCTCTATTACCCTACCCCAACAACCCAACAACCTACCTTCAACACTGAACTGCGCTACCTACGGGATCGCTACTTCTCTCTTAGGGACCTCGCTGCTTCAGTGCGCCTTGAGGAGTTGAAAGTCCTGGCTAGGGAAGCCACAAGAAATTACAGAAAATTCCTTACAAAGTCCCGAAAAGATCACAATGATTTATCCATTTGTGCCTCTCATAATAAGGTTAAAGCAGCCTGGAGTGTGGTTCACAACGAGTTAGGTCTCTGGTCTCGATGCTCAGGGTTTTGGTGATGCCTTCTCCGAAGTGTTCAGTATGGGAAGTTCAACCCCGGATTCCGCTTCCGTGGATGGATTCCTCTCGTCTTCTCCATCCTATACTAATGAATTCAGTTTTCGTGAGGTTGCTGTGGAGGAGGTTTTTGCAGTAATCTGCAAGTTGAAAAATACCTCTGCAACGGACTTTTTGGTTTATTATTTTCAATAATGAACCTTTGGAATCGACCAAGAAAAAAAAAATTTTAACACCCCCTCAAAATTTGATGGTTTACGTTTCAAGGTACGCAGAATCCAAAAATCGAATAAAAATTTGGCCGTCCGTCCGCCGTACGCCGTACGCCGTACGCGGCACTTTTGCCACTTAGCATTGACCGATTTTGATGAAATTTGGTATGTAGGCTCCATTTGGGGTCTAGTTGTGCCCCGAAGCTTTTGGTTGATGTAGGTCACTCCTAAGGGTTCCAAAATCAATTTTGAAATTTTGAAAACGCCCTAACTCAAAAAATTTTGATATAAAGGTATTGTTTTTCCTTCAATTTAAGATTCTATAGAATTTTTAGAATTTTTTGAGACCACGCGGAGCTCTGTAGGACAAACCGTTCGCTCACTACGAAAATTTAAGTGTTTATATTGAAATATATATATATATAAATCAAAACACGAGTGTGAATCGCAAAAGAGGCCTAATCTCCGTTCAAATTAGAGCAGACCGAAATGCAATCGATGGTTGGTGATGTTGATTTTTTTTTTTTTTTTTTGATTTTTTTTTTTTTTTTTTCTTTTTCTTTTCATATTGGATGGTTGGTGATTTTGTAGACGAGTGATCTATATAGAAAATAATAAACCATTGTGTAATAATTTGCAGCGTTTTAGCATCACAACTCAAATGGTCAAATGCATCTCTTCGTTAATTATAGAACCTCTGACGTATCTGATTAATTTATATTTTGCAAGGGGACATTTTCCTGCTAGCCTGAAATATGCGTCTGTAACACCTATCCCTAAAAAAGGGAAATGCTCAAAGTATGATGACTTTCGCCCTATAACTAAGCTCCCAATCTTCGTAAAAATTGTCGAACACTTGGCCCTCTCACAAATTACGGATTACCTGAACAAAAAAGAGATACTGCATTCTCAGCAGTTTGGTTTCCAACCTGGAAGGAGCACAGTCCAGGCAGCCTCCTCTCTGTTGATGAAAGTTTATGTTGCTCTGGAAAACAGAGACCATACAGCCATCCGCCTTTACGATTTGTCCAAAGCTTTTGACTTGGTCCCGCATGACTTGCTATTGAGGAAGCTTGCACACTGCGGCTTTAGTGACTCTGCAGTGGCGTTCTTTGGGACTTTCCTGAGTGGATGGAGCCAAACAGTTGTATTCATCGGGTCTTCGTCAACAGCATCGGCTATTACGTGTGGTGTTAAACAGGGCTCAGTTTTGGGTCCTACACTGTTTCTAATATTTGCAAACGACCTGGCGTACCATTTTGAAAATATTGGCGGAGACATTTTCTTGTTCGCGGACGATATTACTATATTAGAGTCAGGTCCTGATTCTCGTTCATTGACAGACGGTCATCGTTCTTCTAACGACATAATTGAAGAGTGGTGCAAGGTAAATGAGCTCAAGTTGAACAAGAAAAAGACCCAAAATATGAAATTCTGCCTGGACGGCAGTCTTCAAGTACCCAGTTGATTTCCTGGGTCTTCGGTTGGACAACCGTCTCTCGTGGAGCAGCCATATTGATTATCTGCATTCGAAATTAGCATCAGCCAACTTCGCTCTTCGTCGACTTTCGTCTGCTGTTTCCTTCCCTGTTCTTCGCATGGCTTTCTTCGCGCTTTTCATGAGTCGCGCCTCATATATGATCGTCACGTGGGGCAACTCTTCAAGTTGGGAAAAAATTTTTAGACAGCAGAAGGCAGCTGTGAGGATTATATTCGGTTTGGGATACAAAGAAAGCTGCAGGGGGTACTTCAGGAAACTTCGTTGTTTAACCATTCCCAGCCTCTATGTGTTCAGTTGCATCACGCTGATCCACAATAACCCTGGATTGGTGCCGAGTGGTTCGGAAGTTCACAAATATACGACTCGAGCTCGACATAATCTCCGCCCTCCCACTACTCGATTGACGACCTCTTTAAGATGTAATCCCTTGCAGACGGGCGTGAGGTTTTTCAACCAATTACCCGAGCCGGTGCGCGAGCTTCGTGGAAGAAAGTTTGATCAACGGGTTAAGGCTGTCTTCCTAGATGCGGAACTTTATGAGTCTTCGGAGTTTTTTTCGGTTGTCATTTGAATTTTGTATCTATACGTATAAATGATGTTTTGACTCGCTGACGGAGGAATATTTTTGTCAAGTACTCCAGTCATGCGTATTTATTTCATTAATTTAGTATTCTACTTTAAGTTGCCGTGATATTGTCTGTGATAGTGAAACCATTGTGTGATATTAGGATTAGAGTATGTACGTGCATTTTAGGTTTTAATGTTAATTGTTGAGTGTTTATTATGTTTGGTGTTTCATATGTTCATTGTTTTTCAAGTCATTTATAAGTTAGTTGTAGGACTCAAAGTCCCACTAAATGTACCTGCCTACCTGTTCCTGCTCACACGTTGTTGTATCGGTTGTTTTTTTTTTCACGTCAAATCTTCTGTTTTATTTTTGTTATTCGACTATTGTATTACCACCATGTGGCTGCTACAATAAAAATTCATTCATTCATTCATTCATTCACTATTGTTTGAAGTTGGGTTTCAGGGACGGTCCAGAGTATCGGAAACTGATCCGATGCCTCTCCTGAAATCATCACTTTTAACGACATTCCGTACTTGGAATAAATTGCATTAGTTTCCTGAGTTGAAACTAATCCAAACCGCAAACGTTTAAACCTGATTCTCTGGACAATGAACACTGATTTCGACGACTTTCCCATTCATAGTAATTTGGATTGACTAGTAGAAAAATTCACGCTGATACCGAATATACCATAAGTGTAATGATCATCACTAAAACATCTAAAAAAACTTGTTTTTAAACTTTTTTTTTCGGAAACTGGACCCCTTAAATTTGGACAACCAAGACTTTTTAAGCTTGTTATTGATAGGTATTTTTGATTTTTTCTAGGTTAAAAAAATCTTGAGGAACACTATTTCATAATTTTCACCTGGTTCATTATTTCCAACTAAGTATCTGAAAAGCCTTCTAAAACCAGGCAAAAACATAAAAGCAAAATTTTGAGGGGGGGATTAAAAATGTTTTTCGTGGTCGATTCCAAAGGTTTATTATTGAAAATAATAAACCAAAAACTGATGTTTTCCTAATATTACTCATGCCTTTTCTCTTCCGGTTTCCTCAAAGTTGGATGTTAGAGAAAGTGTCTGTTATGTCTGCGTGTCGTCGAGTGAAGGAGATGACCTTCAACGAAGAGAGAATGTCCCTATCCTAGCGACTGCACTATCGCACCAGCAGCGTTAGCCCGACTGTAATGCGGAGTGCAGGGAAGATGCACTAGCCCGACAAGCCTGGTTTTTCATCAGAAACCAACCGACGGGAAGTGGGATATTTACCTAATGAGCCTAGTTTTGCGAGGAGATCCCTCATCGGAGGAGAAGGTAGAGAGTGAAATGAGTAAGGCGATTGAATGGACTAGATTGCATACTGGAGCATCCCTGAGTGAGCTTATATACTCGGAGAGCTTCCTCGGGGGAGAGAGAGGTGGAAGGGTGACGTCACAGTGACGTGTTTTCCCGTACCTTGTCTCTCCTTGTGGGTGGTGACTCACTCAGGGATCTTCTTGTTGCTTCTTTATTTAAGAAATAGGTATTTAAATGTTGGAATGTGGGTCATAACAGTGTCGATTGTAAGGTTAGTGGAGGGAGGGAAGACATTATTTCGGTTACCCAAAACCACGGATCTAACTCTAATTATGAGTAATTGCTTACAGTGCGATGAGACACGGGAGAGAAGGATACTACAGGGCCAGATGGAGGTGGTGGTTGATCATCTGGATGAAGGTCAAGAACTCCTGATGTTCCTTGAAAGATACATAATCACTCAGGACCTCTGAAAGTGATGGGAAGGAAGCCAGATTATTGTTTGAGCCTTAGTTAACTAATCCCCTGTTCATCCTGGTGCATTCATAGAGTGTTGCACCTAATAATAATATACTGATGATAATAATTATTTATCGCTTTTTCAGGAAAATCAACATGTCGATCGACACCAGCAAGTCGGAAATCTTATCATTCTACAAAGACAAGAATGTCTTCATCACCGGTGCTTCTGGCTTTGTAGGACGTCTTCTGATCGAAAAACTTTTGAGGGTTTGCGAAGTGAAGAAACTGTACATTCTGGTGAGAGCCAAGAAAGGGACCAATCCGAGAGAAAGGTTGCAATCAATCTTCCAAGTACCAGTAAGTCTTTATTCCACCACTGTTTATTATTATAAACAATGAGGAATGTATTGTGAAGAGAAATACCGGACAAATAACAAGTTTCAATGCAATATTGAAATTGAACATTGAAAGATTGAAATATTGGATTGAAATATTGAAATATTAGAACATTGAAATATTGAATCGAAAATTGAATTGAAAATTGAAAATTGAATTGAAAAATTGAATGAAATATTGAAATATTGAATATTGATTGAATAATTGGAACAGATTGAAATATTGGAACATTGCATTGAAACTTGAAATGTTGGAATATTGCAATATTGAAATATTGAAATTGATATTGAATATTTGTAAGGTATTTGATATTTGATATTGAAATTTGGTATTTGGTATTTGATAATTGAATTTGATAATTGGTATTTGATATTTGAATTTGATATTTGGTATTTGATATTGAAATATCGGAATATTGCATTGAAACTTAAAATATTGGAATATAGCAATATTGAAATTGATTGGAATATTGCAATATTGAAATATTCCAATCAATTTCAATATTGCTATGTTCCAATATTTCAAGTTTCAATGCAATATTCCGATATTTCAATATCAAATACCAAATATCAAATTCAAATATCAAATACCAATTATCAAATTCAAATATCAAATACCAAATACCAAATTCCAATATCAAATATCAAATACCTTACAAATATTCAATATCAATTTCAATATTTCAATATTGCAATATTCCAACATTTCAAGTTTCAATGCAATGTTCCAATATTTCAATGCATAAACACAAAAACCAACTTTTCTATGTGGCCAACAATTAACAAAACTCAATTCAAACATCATTGTTATAACTAATCACTCGATCCGAGATTCCTAGCAGCCTACTTTCTCTTTTTGCACGGAATAATAATGAAAATCGGAGAACTAGGAATAAATAAAAACGCTGCAAATTATTACACTATGGTTTATTATTTTTATGTATTGATCACTCGTCTGCAAAGCCACAACCATCCAACAAGAAGAAAAACATCGATCGCATTTCGGTCAGCTAAAATTTCTACGGAGATTAGGCCTCTTTTGCGATTCACACTCGTGTTTCTGATTTATCGTACGTAAAATCCTTAAATTCTCGTAGGGAGCGAACGGTTTGTCCTACAGAGCTCCGGGTGGTCTCAAAAAATTCTAAACATTTTATAGAATTTTAAATTGAAAGAAAAAAAATACCTTTACATCAACATTTTTTGATTTAGGGCGTTTTCAAAATTTTAAAATTCATTTTTGAACCCTTAGAATTGACCTACATCAACCAAAATCTTCGGGGCACAACTGGACCCCAGCTGGAGCCTACATACCAAATTTCATCAAAATTGGTCAATTCTAAGTGGCAAAAGTGCAGCGTACGGCGTACGGCGGGCGGACGGCCAAATTTTGGTTTATTATTTTCAATAATCAACCTTTGGAATCGACCATGAAAAAAAAATTTTAACACCCGCTACTTTGGTAGATTCGGAAGCAATTCTCACGAAAACCAGAGGTTAAAAACACCTGCGCGAGAAAGTTTTGTTGGAAATAAGTTGTAGAATTAGTTGTTCTAACGTGTGTTAATGAATTTACTTTTGTCTGCCATCGCAGGTAATGGACAAGCTTCGAAGCATCAGGCCTGACTTCATGGACAGCTTAGAGCTCATCGAAGGTGACTGCAGTTTACCCAATCTGGGCATCAACGACCACGACAGAGCTATCCTCATTGAGAACGTCAACGTCGTTTTTCACGGTGCCGCAACAGTCAACTTCGAAGAGCCGCTCAAAAGAGCCACCGCCATTAATGTCACCGGCACCAGGGATATGGCCAATCTCTGCCAGGAAATTAAGAATTTAGATGTAAGTATAAAGTCGTTGATACAGTAGTCTACTATCCAAAACGCTGCAAATTATTACACAATGGTTTATTATTTTTCTATATAAATCACTCGTCTACAAAATCACCAACCATCCAATATGAAAACGCTGCAAATCATTGCTCAAAGGTTTATTATTTTCTGTATAGATCACCCTTCTGTATAGATCACTGGTTCTCCATCAATAGCACCTACCACCATCTGTATTCTCCCCTGACCTTCCTTCTCAAATTTCAGCTTCCTGCGTTCAATAGGATTGAAAATGGCTTCGGAGCTCACTCAGCTGATCAGTGATCTGAGGAGTGAAGAAGATCTCCTCGAATGCTGAAGACGCCTGGAAGAGCACTTCCATTCAATAGGATTGAAAATGGCTGTGGAGCTCACTCAGCTGAACAGTGACCTGAAGAGTGAAGAAGATCTCCTCGAATGCTGGATACGCCTGGAAGAGCACTTCCATTCAATAGGAGTAAAAATGGCTTTGGAGCTCACTCAGCTGATCAGTGATCTGAAGAGTGAAGAAGCCTTTGAGCAATGATTTGCAGCGTTTTTTACCCACCAACATTTTTTTTTACCTACCAACTTTTTTTTACCTACCAGCTAGGTACTACCTACCACACCATACTGGCTTCACACCTTCACAATCAAGTTTATTAGAAAGAACTAAACGCTTCACACTCGATTGGAGAAATAGAAAGCTTCATACGGAAATTTGATTACTGGTTACGCAGAAGGCAAAACTGTATACAAATCGAAGAAATGAACAGCGATCGCATTTTAGTCCGATAAAATTTGAATGGAGATTAGACCTCTTTTGCGATTCACACTCATGATTCTGTTTTATCGAAGGAAAACCTTCAAGTACTCGTAGGGACCGAACGGTTTGTCCTACAGAGCTCCGGGTGGTCTCAAAAATTTTTAAAATTCAATACTATTTAAAATTGGTGAGAAAACGATACTTTTATTTCGAGAGTTTTCGAGCTAGGGCACTCTTGAAAATTTCAACCCTTAATTTTCACCCCTTAGAAGTGACTTACATTAACCAAAAGCTTCGCGGCACAACTAGACCCCAAATGGAGCCCATATACCAAATTTGAACCAAATCGGTCCAGTGTTGCTAAGAAAAGTGCCGCGTACGGCGGACGGACGGAAATTTTTTATTCGATTTTCGTATTCTACGTACCTTGAAACGTAAAACATCAAATTTTGAGGGGGGGTTAAAATTTTTTTTTCTTGCTCGATTCCAAAGGCTTATTATTGAAAATAATAAACCAAAAAAAAAAATCCAAAAAAAAATAAATAAATTTAAAAAAATCAAGAAAAAAAACCAAAATTACCAACCATCGATCGCATTTCGGCCAGCTCTAATTTGAACGGAGATTAGGCCTCTTTTGCGATTCACACTCGTGTTTTGATTTATATACGAGTACCTATATATATATTTCACTCGTATATATATCGTATATATATATTTCAATATAAACCCTCAAATTTTTGTAGGGAGCGAACGCTTTGTCCCACAGAGCTCCGCGTGGTCTCAAAAAATTCAAAACATTCTATAGAATCCAAAATTGAAGGAAAAACAATACCTTTATATCAAAATTTTTTGAGTTAAGGCGTTTTCAAAATTTCAAAATTGATTCTGGAACCCTTAGAAGTGACCTACACCAACCAAAAGCTTCGTTGCACAACTAGACCCCAAATGGAGCCTACATACCAAATTTCATCAAAATCGGTCAATGCTAAGTGGCAAAAGTGCCGCGCACGGCGTACGGCGGACGGACGGCCAAATTTTTATTCGATTTTTGGATTCTACGTACCTTGAAACGTAAACCATCAAATTTTGAGGGGGTGTTAAATTTTTTTTTTTCTTGGTTGATTCCAAAGGTTCATTATTGAAAATAATAAACCAAAATTATCAGGTTGTCTACAGCAAACGACCCTTTTAAGGTCACTCAGAACTTGGCTAAGCCTTGGGTAGGAATGGCGGATTTTTACTCCTCATTCAACTTGGCATTATTTATTACATAACATCATTCTTCATTAAGTACTTAGAATGTCCTCACACTTAATACTTATACTTTCCAGCGATTCTCACTTTCTATTCCTTCAACTCTTAAGTCGGCACTATTTGGATTCTTCCTCAACCAGTGTTGAACTGTTATCTAATTCCTCATTTTCCAACCTTGTTTATTTATTTATTTATTCAATACGGGCAAGCAAATATACATATTAAAGTGAACTACAGATAGTAGATAATAGAGGAGACATGGATAGGTGTTATTTGTCCATGCTGCTTATAATTTTGTTTTTAATAACTTTCGCTGACTGATGAAAAATATCCAGGTCGGGGCACTCCTGGAGGGCCTGGAGGGCATCCTGCATAGTGGGCGGTTGTATAAGTAATAAGTGGGGGATAATGATGTCCAGAAGAGATCGTGAGAACGTGAGCCATATCGAGGGACAAGAAATCTAATCTCCGCCAGGAGAGCTGGTGCGTCCACCGATCCCGATCTAATCCCAGCAGAAATCCCACATCCGCTTGGTGTCTGCGGGCTGAGGGACTCAACAAGTTAATCTTAGCAGCCAGGGAATTATAATCAAGGTCCTCCCGCGCTTTGCGAATCTTATTTGCCACAAACCTTAAAAATCCACGGTGAACCCTCTCAACTTGGCTGATGTGGCATTGGTAAAATTGATTCCAGACAACAGAGGCATACTCCAAATTTGGAGTCACCAGCGCTTTGCAGAGTGTCATTATAACTGGTATATAATCGAATTCTCTGGTGTTCCGCTTGATGAATCCCAAGACCCACATTGTACGGCCAGAGATGGCCGAGAACGAGAGACGACCATCGAGGACCACTCCCAAGTCGAGCACGGCATTCACCCGCCTTAATGGTTCATCGCCTATCATGTATAGGTGGACAAATGGAATCTGGGAGCGGTGGAAAGTCATTATTGAACACTTCGACGGGTTGAGAGACAAACCACTCGATGGGCACCAACGCATGAGGGAGTCTAGACTCTCCTGCAGCACCAAACAGTCCGAGGGTGAGACAATGGTGTGAAACAGTTTCAGATCGTCAGCGAACAGAAGAAACCTAACCCCCTTGAATATGGTTTGGATATTGTTAATGGCCAGTAGGAACAGCAAGGGACCCAAATAGGAACCCTGCGGATTTCCTGATGAGGCAAAGAAGGGTCTTGATACGGTGTCCCTCAGACGAACCATCATAGATCGATTGGTCAAGTAACTCTCCATCCCGGTCAACCAGGCTCTCAAACACTCCCAGCCCGAAAAATCAGTAGAAACGAGATCCACCTGATGCCCCTTACCCAACGCCTGGAGAGTAAATTCTTGGAATTCGAGAAGGTTGGTTGACGTAAATCTCCCACGTCTGAATCCATGATGGTTAGGGGTGATACGAGCGGAAAATACAGGAGTTATTTGTTCGCATGTAAGTTTTTGTTAAGTTGAGTAACCATATGCATTCAAATGATGTTTATTTTTTCCTGTACAGAAGATATGGATGTTTCCTCATTCACCATCTATTCACTCTGAACTAACTAGAAAGTAATCTTAAGCCAAACTGATTACGGATACATAGTTCTTCGAAAGTGTGCCATGCTGGTTGTACATGGCTGCCATATCAGTTTTTCTGATATATTTTCTTCAAACATATACACGTATTTCTCGCATATATATTCTCTTATATATATTTCTCGCAAAAGTTCTATCAGCTCCCCATTAGCTCTTCTAATTACAAGAAAACACCTCAAAAAAAGAACATACTAAAAACGTCTGCCAAGTGGGTGTGGCACATAGCTTCCTCGTTCCCATAACCCGATTGTATAGATGATCCGATGCATAGTAGTTAATTTCAAAACATCAATCTCTAAGTACCTTCCACTACCCTCACAGGGGACCATCTACACGCTAATCAGAACAATCCTGAGAAATTTCGTCGAAATCGGATGGAAAATGTAGAAGTTATGGCTGTTATAAGGAATTCACGATTGCGCATGCGCAGCGGCTACTATTAGTTTGGGGGAGATGATTTTCATAGGAGACCATCTACTCGCTAATCTGAACAATCCTGAAAAATTTCGTCGAAATCGGATGGAAAATGTAGAAGTTATGGCTGTTACAAGGAATTCACGTTTGCGCATGCGCAGCAACTACTATTAGTCTGGGGGAGATGATTTTCAAAGGAGACCATCTACACGCCAATCTGAACAATCCTAGAAAATGTCATCAAATTCATCAAAATTTCATCAAATAAGTGCGGCTGTGTGTGTGTGACTGTTACAAGGATTTTACTTTTGCGCATGCGCAGAGACTACTGTCAATTTTAAGACCTTTATTTTCATAGATGACCATTAACAATCTGTTCCGTATAACCCCTGAAAATTTCAACGAAATTGGATGAGATACGTAGAAGTTATGGCTGTGGCAAGGATTTCACGTTTGCGCATGCGCAGCGGCTACTATCAGTCCGGGGGTAATGATTTTCATAGGGGGCCATCTACAACCCAATCCGCATAATTCCTGAAAATTTTATCGAAATTGGATGAGATATGTAGAAGTTACGGGTGTGGCAAGGATTTCACGTTGGCGCATGCGCAGCTGCTGCTATCAGTCGGGGGGTGATGATTTTCATAAGGGACTATCTTCACGTCAGCCCGCGCAATCCCTGGAAATTTCATCGAAATCGGTTGAGAAATGTAGAGGTTATGGCTGTCGCAAGGATTTCATGACACACAGACAGACAGACACAGAGACACGGAACCATAATTGTTCACGAAGGTCTAAAACGTAAAACTCGAGGGGAAATTTTGATTTTGGACCTTGTTTTTTCAACCTTGAAAAGTGAAAACAAAGCTTCCGCTACCTTGGGAGACTCGGAAGCAATAGTATGTTAATCTATGAATGAAGGAAGAGTTTTACTGGATCCAAAAGTGACCATAGTGGGTGCTAAGGAATCACTCATTACAAGAAAATAAAAGGTTAACATTTACGATGATGAGTAGAGGTACGCTGTAAAAACCATATTGTTTTGCTTTTTGCGAGAAGTTCTGAGTATACCAGCTCTTACTTATCTGGTGCAAAATGATACTTACCTAAGATAATAGTAAGGATACTTAATAGACAGGCACTGTTTAATACTCTAAAGTCAAAGTTAAGAGCATATTTTACGAGAGAAATGAAAGGGTGAACAAGTCTTCTGGTATTCTCAGTCCTGTTTCAAGGTAAAAAACAAACAAAAACACACGAAATATGCGGTATATATGGTGTCCTGGCACCATGGTGGCACCACTATAATTAGTTCCATGGTGGTAAAGAGGAGGATTCCGGAGGTATAATGAGAATTTTTCCTCAATGTCAAAGCTTGGGTACAATTAGTGAGCTATAAAGGAACCGAAATATTGAAAAATCGGATATTTTATGAATGTTATCCCCCCACTCGCCCCCTCCCCTTCCTAATTTTAATACTCGGGTGAAATACTGCGCAATTAACCCCCCCCCCCCTTTCCACGCCTTAAAAGGCAAAATTCAAAATTCTGGCGACGTAGTGCACAACTAGATAGTTTTCCGCGTCGAACAAAAAAGAACCACAAAAGTTGGTTGAAAATTGAGGCCTGGGTAGAATACACAAGATTTTGTCACATACACACACCTAAACACACTCACAGACGTACACCTATGGTTTTTTTTTGCGCGGATTGGGATTCGGAATGGTCTAAAACGGATTACTGTGTGGTTATTTTTTTTCTGTTGAGTGTTGTCCTCCTTCACCCCAGATCGATCGCATAAGGACGCCCAAGTCCTACTGTGGGACGTCCTAAAAATTAGTTTTATTACCTTTTAGCCACATCGCGCACATTTCACGCCAGGATCATCGGAACCACTCAAATGTAAATAATTGTTCATCAGGATTGGGAACAGGTAGATCGGAATTTGAATCAATTGTACACACAAGAAAGTACTAACGAGAATCACAGTGAGCTTTTGAGCGACTAATAATAGTGATTTTTATTCTTAATGATGTCTACCTGCTACCTGTTATTATAATTATATTATGATAATGCTCATAATTTTGCCGATTTCCAGGCTTTCGTTCACATCTCCACAATTTTCTGTAACTGTCCGAGAAGAGAGATCAAAGAAATATTCTACGATGCCCCTGTGAGTTGTGACACTTTGATCAAGGTGACGGAAGCTTTGAATGACGACCAACTATCAATGATTACACCCAAGTAAGGAAAAAAGTTTAAAGTTTTCCAAGTGTAGCACGTAGCTTCCTCGTATCCCTTACCCGAGTGTATAGATGATCCGATGCATAGTAGTTGATCTGAAAACATCAATCTCCACGTACCTTCCACTACCCTCATAGGGGGCTCTACACATCAACAGACACAGTCTCTGAATATTGTTGGAAAGTGTAGAAATTATGGCTGTTACAAGGATTTCACGTTTGCGCAAGCGCACAAAATACTTTTAATCTGGGGGCAATGATTTTCATAGGATGAGAATGAGGAATTTCACCATGTCGGAATTTCCGATTAAGCACCTCGAAAAACCCCCTAAGGCAAACTTTCAGCCCGAACTTCCTAATTTACGAATAAACAAAACAGTGTAGAAAATACGAATGTTTAAAAAACCCGGGAAAATGACGTCATGCTGGAATAGTTCATTTATGGCCGCTTGAAGCGCTGAGATCGAGAAATCCATAGTCCCCAAATGCAAAATTTCATGAAACAGTAAAGTTCGAAATCGAAAAACTGAAGAAAAAATAGAAAAAGCGAGATGGGGAAAATTAGGTTTCCTCTGTTTTTGTTTGATAACTTTTCTCTTAGAAAACACGATTTCGTCGTCCCAATGGGCAACACTGGGAGGAGACGGCGATCCGAACAGCCCAATCAGCGAGCGTTCCCGCTTCACGTCTGTTTTCCCAGTTAGTTTTGAAATTAAAAATTTTGATTGTCTCCCGAAAATAACAGGAGATTTATTTTCTGAAATCAGCCCGATTTTCATCTACCCCACACCATTAACTATTCAGGAAAAATGCAAACAGAATTCGGTGAAATTCCTCATTGTAGAAGTTATGGATGTGGCAAGGAATTCATGACAGACAGGCAGACACGGATCCAAAATTGGTCAGGAAGGTCTGAAACGTAAGTAAAACGCGAGTAGAAATTTAAAATAAAATATAAATAATCAAAATCAAAAAATTAATTAATTCTTAAAAAATAAAAAACAACAATGATAAATAAAATAATTTTTCGATTCACACTCGTGTTTCTGATTTATCGTAAGTCCAACCCTTAACTTCGTGTAGGGAACGAACGGTTCGTCCTACAGAGCTCTGGGTGGTATCATTCAACTCTAAAAATTAATACTATTTTAAACTGATGAGAAAACAATACCTTCATATTGAAAGTTTTTGAGCTAGGGTATTTTGAAAATTTTATTCCTTATTTTTCAACCCTTAGAAGTGACTGACATCAACCAATAGCTTCGAGGCACAACTAGACCCCAAATGGAGCCCATAGGTATACCGAATTTCATCAAAATCGGTCCATGGAAAGGAAAGTACATGGCGGACGGACGTGAAAAGTATTATTCGATTTTCTGATTCTACGTACCTTGGAACGTAAAACAACAAATTTTGAAGGGGGGGGGGGATATTTTGTTTCCGAGTCTACTAAGGAAGCTTTGATTTCACTTTTCAAGGTTGATAAAAAAGTTCTCCAAAATCGAAATTTCCACTCGCGTTTTAGGTACGTTCCAGACCTTCTGAACAATTTTGGTTCCGTGTCTGCCTGTCTGTGTGTCTGTCTTGCGACAGCCATAACTTCTACAATTCTCATCCGATTTCGATGAAATTCTCAGCGATTGTGTGGGTTGGCGTGTAGATGGTCCCCTATGAAAATCATAACCCCCGGAAATGAATAAATCGGAACGTATGTGATCGTCCTCACGTCTGTCATTAGTTTACAAACTGTGCCATCAGCCCCCGTGCCCTCTCATCCCCAACTCTGCTGCTAGTCAGGGCCCGGCTGGTATATTGTACACATTCTGAGAGTATAATTTATCTCCACCACTTTCTTATTTGTAGACAAACAACAACAGATTAATCGTGTTGTCGATAAATTAACTCTTCGTAATTTTACCATCATTACTTTTTCAGGATAGAGGGTGAATGGCCAAACACGTACGCGTTCACCAAAGCTGTCGCCGAGGATGCTATAAAAAAATACGCTATCGGACTTCCTGCGAGCGTATTCAGACCAGCAATTAGTAAGAAATAACATCCTTACCTACACCCACATTAGTTTTTATTCAACACGTGCCTACTTTTTCAATTAAGGTGGGGAAACTGGTCTAAAATGGAAAGAAATCGGATACTGTTGTGATATCTAAGTATCGTAACTTGCCCAACATCGTAAATTGGGATGAGGAAGAGCTGGATGTTCAACAGCTTTCTGCTGCATCCTAGCGCCAAGCGGTGGAACTAGAACCTTTCATGGCTAGACTCAAGGCGAGAGCAATTGAAGATGACGTTTTTAATTAAGTAATTGTAAACGGACGTTCGGTTTTACAGAGCTCTGGATTGTCTCATTTGATTCTAAAAATTCAATTCTATTTTAAATTGATAAAAAAGATATAACTTTATGTTATGACGGCGTGTCGGCGTGTGAAGGCGAATGGCTTCACGTCGGCTTGTCGGTTTCTATTGGTCCCTACTCAACGAAGGTGAAGGACGGGACAGCACTTTCTGCCCGGCGCGGGTTACAGCCGACCGCGTGCAGGAGTGCTTAAAGACTTCAGCTCAGCTACGGACCTCGGTGCGAGGGAGGTATCACATTTACCTAGGCCTAGTTGGGGGCAGACAACGACTAGGTGGAAGCGGAGGCCGGCTCGATGATCTTATCGCCTACCAAGACCTCCGAGGAACTGTGGGCTTTTTAGAGATGGCGAGGTAGAGCGAGAGATAATCAAGTCGAGTTTTCGAAGACGAATGCATGACGGGGAAGCCCTGAGTCCTCCTTTTATATTGGTTAAACAAAGTAAGGGGAGAGTGGAGGAAGGTGATGTCAAGTGACGTGTTTGTTCCCCATACCTCACCTTACCTACCTGGCATGATGAGTCACTCAGGGTTTCCCATGTGTCCTTTATTGGAGAACTAACATAGCTAAGAGTATGAGTCATTACACTTTATGTCCAAATTTTTCGAGCTTGCGTTTTTGAAATCAAACTGTTATCAAAAGCTTCGAAGCTTAGCTAGACCCCAAATAGAACCCCCAAACCAAACTCCATTGAATTTTTAATAAATTATCATTCTATTTTTGGATTTTCTATATCTCAAAACGTAAAAAATCAAAGAGCAAACTTTTTTGTTGCTTGATTTTGAATAATGCAAGCACACACTGAACAGCGGTTAATCCCAACCAACTAGAAAACTCCTTCAAGGGAAAGTGACCTCAAATGAAATAATATGCTAGATATTGAATCTGTTCCCCAACAAGCTCTTCAGAATAGCTCTAGACTAGCTGTTGGTTACTCCCACGGTACCAACATGAACCTGCTGATACAATAAGCTGACCTTTATCTTGCTGATAATTCAACCATAAAATTGTATTTCAGTCGTTGCAACGGTTAGAGACCCCATTCCAGGATGGATAGACAACCTCTACGGTCCTACAGGGGTCGTTGCGGGTTGTGGTGCTGGCCTCATTCGAGTTTTGCGGGTGGAACTCAGCGCCTGCTCTAGGATGGTTCCAGCTGACTTGTGCGTGAACGGAATACTGGCCTCGGCATATAAGACCAGTCTAAACGGGTACGGTTACATGCTATTTTTCCGAGTGAATATTATGAGTTTACTCAGGAAAACAAACCTTATTGTAATTATAACTGTATGCAAGAGAAAAACGATGCAAATTATTTCACAAAGGTTCATTATTTTGCTATATAGATCACTCATCTGCAAAGATCACAGCTTTGCCATTGTCACTATATTTTTTTTTTTTTTAACCTACCAACCAGAGGTACCTACTACTTACCACACCATACTGCCTTCACACCTTCACAATCAAGTTTATTAGAAAGAACTAAACGCTTCACACTCGATCCGAAGAAATATCGAGCTTCATATAGAAATTTGATTACTGGTTGCTAAGGAAGCATAACAGTTATGCTTCAGTTACTGAATACAGCTCGAAGAAACGAACAGCGATCGCATTTTGAATAGCTAAAATTTCAACGGAGATAAGAGATCTTTAGTGATTCACACTCGTGATTCTGTTTTATCGAAGGAAAACCTTCAAATACTTGTAGGGACCGAACGGTTTGTCCTACAGAGCTCCGCGTGGTCTCAAAATTTTTTTTAAATTCTATACTATTTTAAATTGGTGAAAAAACAATACCTTTATTTCGAGAGTTTTCGAGCTAGGACACTCTTGAAAATTTCAACCCTTAATTTTCACCCCTTAGAAGTGACTGACATCAACCAAAAGCTTCGCGGCACAACTAGACCCCAAATGGAGCCCATATACCAAATTTGAACCAAATCGGTCCAGGGTTGCTAAGAAAAGTGCCGCGTACGGCGGACGGACGGAAATTTTGGTTTATTATTTTCAATAATAAGCCTTTGGAATCAAGCAAGAAAAAACAAATTTTAACCCCCCCTCAAAATTTGATGTTTAACGTTTCAAGGTACGTAGAATACGAAAATCGAATAAAAAAATTTCCGTCCGTCCGTCGTACGCCGCGGCATACGCGGCACTTTTCTTGGCAACCCTGGACCGATTTGGTTCAAATTTGGTATATGGGCTCCATTTGGGGTCTAGTTGTGCCGCGAAACTTTTGGTTGATGTCAGTCACTTCTAAGGGGTGAAAATTAAGGGTTGAAATTTTCAAGAGTACCCTAGCTCGAAATTTTCGAAATAAAGGTATCGTTTTTTCACCAATTTTAAATAGTACTGAATTTTTTAAAAATTTTGAGACCACCCGGAGCTCTGTAGGACAAACCGTTCGGTCCCTACGAGTACTTGAAGGTTTTCCTTCGATAAAACAGAATCATGAGTGTGAATCGCAAAAGAGGTCTAATCTCCGTTCAAGAACAACTTCAAATTTTATCTGACTAAAATGCGATCGCTGTTCATTTCTTCGATTTGTATACAGTTTTGCCTTCTGCGTAACCAGTAATCAAATTTCCATATGAAGCTTTCTATTTTTCGAATCGAGTGTGAAGCGTTTAGTTCTTTCTAATAAACTTGATTGTGAAGGTGTGAAGTCAGTATGGTGTGGTAGGTAGTACCTACCAATAGTGGGTAGGTAAAAAAAGTTGGTAGGTAAAAAAAATATTGGTAGGTAAAAAACGCTCCAAATCATTGCCCAAAGGTTTATTATTTTCTGTATAGATCACTCTTCTGTATAGATCACTGGTTCTCCATCAATAGCACCTACCACCATCTGTATTCTCCCTTGACCTTCCCTCTCAAATTTCAGCTTCCTGCGTTCAATAGGATTGAAAATGGCTTCGGAGCTCACTCAGCTGATCAGTGATCTGAAGAGCGAAGATCTCCTCGAATGCTGGAGACGCCTGGAAGAGCACTGATCAGCTGAGTGAGCTCCGAAGCCATTTTCAATCCTATTGAACGCAGGAAGCTGAAATTTGAGAGGGAAGGTCAAGGGAGAATACAGATGGTGGTAGGTGCTATTGATGGAGAACCAGTGATCTATACAGAAAATAATAAAAATTTGGGCAATGATTTGCAGCGTTTTATTCGATTTTTGGAATCTACGTAAACCAACAAATTTTGAGGGGGATTAAAAAGATGTTCTTGGTCGATTCCAAATGTTCATTATTGAAAATAATAAACCAAAAATAAAACGTAGGTACCTGGTGGCCGCACGCAGCGTTGCTCATCAGTGGGCCCCATCGGATACTAAGATTAGGCTTTGTTAATCAGGTATTAAATGAATGGGGATAGTTCCGCTAGTTATAAAAATACAATTATTATCTACGTACTTGCTAAAATTATTAACTTATATCTATTTATAACTTAATTTTTTTTAATTTTTATTTTTTGTTAGTTGATTATTTGTTATTTTATTTATTGTTTGAAATTATGATATCCTAGGTCGTTTGGTTGTCTGGAAGTTAGTGGAGTCAGAGGGGTGCTGTTTGCGTTTGTAAGGAGATATGATAGTGTGTTCTGTTCGTTGTCTTTTGTTGTTCAGGTTGTCAGTAAATCCGTCTGTGGGTGTTTTTCGTTTTTGAATGAGTTTGTCAAATAGGTGTAGTTTGTTAATCAGATTCGGATGTATTTATTACAAACTTTTTTTCCAGACCGACCAACGACATTCCCATCTTCAACTTCGCAATCGTCAAAGAGAACCCGCAGACAGCCCACGACTTTATGAAGAGGACGCTAGATGTGGGCTACACCATGCCTCCCATGCAGGCAGTTTGGTGCTTTACATTGACAGAAATCGCTTCTCCATTCTGGTTCAAGATTATGGCTTTCTTCATCCACACTCTTCCTGCATTGATTATCGATGCGGTACTCCTGATTCTACTGAAAAAGCCAAAGTAAGTTCAAAATTCCAGTACAAACAGTACTATTGTATTGAAAGTAATTCTTCGTCTAATGGTCTTACTTCCAATGTCTTGCAAGAATGATTTTCGACCCTCTTATAAAATTAATTACCTATGACAATATTTTGAGGATGAGTCCGAGAAGCGCCTTACTCACGGTTTTCTTTTTTTTTTCACGGGAGTGGGGAAACTCTTCAAGAGCGAAGGGGAAGTTCACCCAAACAGTGTTGGACTCCCCAGCATTGGGCCTACCAACTAAAACCCTACTACCTCTGCCTAGGACTCACCCCGGAACCACTTGTACAGTAGTACTTCAGGGTGAGCCATTGTTTTGTGCCAAAAGGCTGCTCCTACTTATGCTCTCCAATCTGATCTCTCCATCAATTCCATTCCTCATCTGCTTCCTCCCATCTTCCATCCAGCTTTTTTGCTTTGAGGACTCAGTAAGAATTCAAAAAAAATAAACCGTAAAACCGTTCAGTTTGTGCTCGATCTTACCGACAACCGCAACTAGGCACAATTAAGTAACACTCTGCAAAAATACGCCACAAAACACTGATATTAACTAGTTCAAATAACGAACTATAACGGAGCCGATCTTTACTTGGTGCCAGCTACCGGCGAACTCGAATAAGTAAATGATAAACTATTATAATACGAATTCAGTAGCAACACAATACAAAGAACGAGGTCTTCTATAATTGAATATCAGCAAAAAGCGAACAGCCTCAGCACAAAAAATCTACGTGGCTCTTAATTATTTGATTTGATTAAAACTTGATGAAGGCACGTCCAGATTTCACAACACTGTTACTGTAAAAGCAGATATGAATTTGACTATTTACAATACTTGATCGCGTACCTAAATAATGATCTGATTTGTTTGTCCCATAGAACACTGAAAATCTATCAAAAAATCCACAAATTCTTGGACGTGATAGCCTACTTTCTCACTCAACATTGGGACTTCGACACCTCAAACCTCCAATCACTTTTGAACGAACTGAACTCCACCGATCGTCAAATGTTCGACTTCGACATGAAGAAACTCGATTGGGACGAATTTGCGAGGGCCAATGTGCCAGGAATCAGAAAGTTCATCTTGAAAGAAGACGAATCGAACATCCCAGCCGGAAAACGGAAGATGTTTTAGTGAGTACTCTCAATACTAAAGATATTATTTTATTTGTTTACGATTGTATCTCTGGCAAGAATATCAAGATGGCATGACATTCGAGAACAGTAGTTGTTCGTCTACTGGCCCATCAAGAGGTGTAGACGATAAGCCGTTACGTCATATTTATAGCTAACTCTAGTTTTCCGTAGCTTCACGTTCACGGGAGCTCGCCACCGTGTGAAGCAAAAACTCTCTATTGACCGGGAACTCAGGCGAATCTAGAGTCTTCTACGACAGAGGTGCCGCTACACCTCTCTGGGGTCGCTCTGACCTCCGAAGGTCAAGCTCTGGGGCTTGTACTGGATTATACTTCTCCAGCCTTCTGTTAACGTAAGGACTTACGATAAATCAGAAACACGAGTCTGAATCGCAAAAGAGGCCTAAACTCCCTTAAAATTTTAGCTGACCGAAATGCGATCGATGTTTTTCTTTATGTTGGTTGGTGGTAAGAATGGCAAAGCCGTTTTCTTCGCAGACGAGTGATCTATATAGAAAAATAATAAACCGTTGTGTAATAATTTGCAGCGTTTTCAATCGTGCCTGATAGGATTTACGTATACAGTAAAATATTGAAATTCCATGATTCCTCCAGAAGTGTGGTCTCGCGTGTTCCCCAGGGAAGCGTTTTGGGGCCATTACTGTAGGTACCTAATTAATTTTTAGGACGTTCCACAGTAAGACTTGGACGTCCTTGTGCGATTAATTTAGGGTGAAGGAAGACAACAGTCAACAGAAACAAAACAACAACCTAGGTACTAATCCGTTTTAGTTCTGAATGCAAATCTGCAAAAAACGCTGCAAATTATTACACAATGGTTTATTATTTTTATACATACATCACTCGTCTGCAAAGCCACCAACCAACCATCCAACATGAAGAAAAACATCGAGCGTGTTTCGGTCAGCTATAATTTGAACGGAGATTAGGCCTCTTTTGCGATTCACACTCGTGTTTCTGTTTTATCGCACGTCCAACCCTTAAATTCTCATAGAGAGCGAACGGTTTGTCCTACAGAGCTCCGGGTGGTCTCAAAAAATTCTATACTATCCTAAATTGGAGGAAAAACTATACCTTTATATCAACATTTATAGTTGATTGAGTGTTGACTGAGTTAGAGCGTTTTCAAAATTTCAAAATTCATTTTTCGACCCTTAGAAGTGACCTACATTAACCAAAATCTTCGGAGCACAACTAGACCCCAAATGGAGTCTACATACCAAATTTCGTCAAAATCGGTCAATGCTAAGTGGGGAAAGTGCCGAGTACGGCGGACGGACGGCCAAATTTTTATTCGATTTTTGGATTCTACGTACCTTGAAACGTAAACCAACAAATTTTGAGGGGGTGTTGAACAAATTTTTTCTTGGTCGATTCCAAAGGTTAATTATTGAAAATAATAAACCAAAACCACGGGTGTATGTGTGTTTATGTGTGTGTATGTGACAAAATTTTGTGTGCTCTGTCCAGGCCTTAGTTTAGAACCGATTTGCATGGTTCTTCTTTTGTCGAAGCGGAAAACTATCTAGTTGTGCACTGCGTCGCCGAAATTTCGAATTTACCTTTGAAGGGGGTAAAGAGGGGTTAATGCTTAAAAACCTACATTTTCGGCCATTGTCGTGTGTACTTTGTCCAGACCTCAGTTTGCAACTGATTTGCGTGTATTTGTTTGTTATTTTCAATAATGAACCTTTGGAATCGACCAAGAAAAAAAATTTTTAACACCCCCTCAAAATTTGATGGTTTACGTTTCAAGGTACGTAGAATCCAAAAATCGAATCAAAATTTGGCCGTCCGTCCGCCGTACGCGGCACTTTCGCCACTTAGCATTATAGGTCACTTCTAAGGGTTCCAAAATCAATTTTAAAATTTTGAAAGCGCCCTAACTCAAAAAATTTTGATATAAAGGTTTTGTTTTCCCTTCAATTTAAGATTCTATCGAATTTTTAGAATTTTTTGAGACCACCCGGAGCTTTGTAGGACAAACCGTTCGCTCACTACGAGAATTTAAAGTTTGAACGTAGGATGAATCAGAAACAGGAGTGTGAATCGCAAAAGAGGCCTAATCTCCGTTAAAATTAAAGCTGACCGAAATGCGATTGATGTTTTTCTTCATGTTGGATGGTTGGTGGCTTTGCAGACGAGTGATCTATATAGAAAAATAATAAACCATTGTGTAATAATTTTTAGCGTTTTGGATTCTACGTACCTTGAAACGTAATCCAACAAATATTGAGGGGGTGTTAAACAATTTTTTTCTTGGTCGATTCCAAAGGTTCATTATTGAAAATAATAAACCAAAATTCTCTAAAACGTTTCCGGTAGGTGGGGTTTGACCTTCACTAGGAGTCTCTTGTGTAGTACTTAGTCGAAAGCCCTCTGAATGTAAATGAGCACTTCCAGACATACCTACTTGTGCTCGTATGATTCTACAATAGTGACACGAAGGAGCTGTTGTGGGCAGTGAGAATAGAAGAACTTCTGTACTTAGTGGTTGAGGGCCGCAATAGCCAACACGGAACAACTACCTGTCGGGTAGCAACGGAGGGCATATCTTTCACAGTTGTTTTTATTAATTTGACGTGAATTTACCCAGTTCAGTGTTTTTTATAATTTCTTTCCACGATTAAAAAATTATCATTAATGCAATTGTACTGATGTTATGATTCATTTATTTTTTCATGTCAATACTATAACTCATTACTATTATTTTATTTTTTCCAGCCTCCACATCCTACATAGAGTAGTCCAACTGATTGCCTTCTGTCTCTTCGCCTGGCTCACGGTATCGGTTCTGTCACCAGCGCTATTCTCTTCGGTGCAGTGAAAAGTACTCACACGTGTACACTATTATTGATAGTATTAATGTCATCGCCTGAAAGCTTTACTCTATGAGAACTGCCTTTGCCCCTCGGGCACTCGCTTTGGAGAAACACTCGAATGAACGGGATAATCGCATTTTGTAACTACTTTCGTGGATGTGGCAAAATAATTTATTTTCATGCATTTGATAAAATATTACCTACATAATGTTATCATGTAATTTTGACTCCGAGTGATTTTTTTTCTATTGGAATTGTAGTGCATTCAATAAAATATTACATAATGATATCATGAAATTTTGACTCCGAGTGATTTTGGTTAATTATTTTCAATAATTGGAATCGAGCAAGAAAAAAAAATGTAACCCCCCTCAAAATTTTATGTTTTACGTTTCAAGGTACGTAGAATCCGAAAATCGAATAGCATTGACCGATTTGGTTCAAATTTGGTATGTGGGCTCCATTTGGGGTCTAGTTGTGTCCCGAAGCTTTTGGTTGATGTCAGTCACTTCTAAGGGGTGAAAATTAAGGGTTGAAATTTTCAAGGGTGCCCTATCTCGAAATCTCTCTAAACAAAGGTATCTTTTCTCACAAATTTTAATTAGTATTGAATTTTTAAAAAATTTGAGACCACCCGGAGCTCTGCAGGACAAACCGTTCGCTCCCTACGAGTACTTAAGGGATTTTCTTCGATAAAACAGAATCACGAGTGTGAATCACAAAAGAGGTCCAATCTCCGCTGAATTTTTAGCGAACCAAAACACGATCGCGGTTCGTTTCTTCGAGTTGTATTCAGTTTTTCTTGTACCCAATGTTGTTCGTTTGTTTGAAATTGAAGATAAATTCTCAGTATACCTTTGAATTTTCATGAATTATTCTTCGTGCCATCGTGAAATAAATCAGGGGTGCCGCCATGGCACCTGGACACCAGAAATCACGTATTTCGTGGTGCCAGACTGGCACCATTGGTGGGGGGTGTGAACTCGAATTCGCATGATGGGTATCGTAGATCATGGATTTTGAAATGCTCTTCAAATTGGAGGCTCCCATGCCTATAGAAATGTTATGGTTGATAAGGGTGAGGGGGGAAGGGGAGAAGAGACAACCATTTCTTGCCTAGAGTACAAAATAAATTACATCGAGTGAAACAGTTTTTTCGCTTACCAACTGTTTAATTTGACCAAATGCTCATTAATTAATTAATTATGTTTTATAGGTTAATTTTGGAATTAAAGTTTTATTGAAAATTAAATCGAGTTGCTCACTAAAAACTTAGTTTTGTTATTTTATTCTACTTTTTCCTATTTTTAGAATATTTGAATTAAGTTTTTTGAACAAAATTAAGCATTATTGATGTTTGCAGCGAATTTTGAAGTGGGAAAGTTTGGATGATACATGATCACGTCTTTAATCTGTCCATGAATTACTGCGATTTGGGCACGACAGTCTTTCATCTGCAATGGGTGTCTTTCATCTGCCATGGGTGTCTTTCATCTGCCGATAGGTTTTCGTATTCAATTTTTAATTAATTACGAGTAATGAAGCGCCCCACTGTGTTCTTCCGTCGAAATTCAATCAGTATGGCGTGAGGTTAATCCCTGATTTTTGGCAGAACTTGAGTCGAACTTTAAGTTTTCTGAAATCTTGGGATAGGTACCGATTGTCCCTTTCTAGGAAAATCACCCATATACCAAATTTGAACCAAATCGGTCCAGGGTTGCTAAAAAAAAGTGCCGCATACGGCGGACGGACGGAAAATTTTTATTCGATTTTCGGATTCTACGTACCTTGAAACGTAAACCAACCAATTTTGAGGGGGTGTAAAAAAAAAATCTTTTTTCTTGGTCGATTCCAAGGTTCATTATTGAAAATAATAAACTAAAAAGTACCCAACCTATACTGAAGAAACTAGTTTTTTTAATGTTCTTCTATTATGTATAGCTTAAAACCACATACCTATCGCTAATAAAATTATTGTATTGTATACATTGATAATTTTATTTCATCCTTAACTTTCAGGGTTTTTCTTTTTGGGGGGATTGGGGTGTTTTTCAAGGTTGGCTCAGGGGGTTTTGGTGGTCGCATGTTGGCAACACTGAAACCAACATCGATTTAGTGGATTACATTGATGTTGTTGGTTGCCTTGGTTTTTACGAATGTAGGTAATCGAATGACCTTGAAACCTAGGCGAGATATTGTTGAATCCCTTGAACGTCTAGTAGATATTGTTATGAACGCGGGCTTTTAGTTGCGATGTGTTCTTCGACGTTTTAGATGTTTTCGATTTCATAATAATAACAATATCTTTGAGGCATCTAGAGGTGAATGAAATGACGAGCAATTGGAAAAGCAGATCCATAAAAAGCTAAATTAATACAAATTATTATTAAGAACAAATTTCTAGTAAAAGGAAATAGCAAACAAACAAATTACGGCTAAAGTATGTTCAGGCTCTGAGCAGTAACCGAGGCCCAAAGGTCCGAGTTTTTATTCTTTTTTTTTGCTCGATTAAAAAGGTTTATTATTCAAAATGTGTTTCGCTCGTGAGTCATCTCCCAATTATTTTTCGAATTCGAGTAAATTCAAGGGAATTAGGTCGTGAGATATTGGCCTATGGACGAAATTTGTCAGCATCTGATGCATATGCATGAAAAAAACGCATATTTGACCTTTAATTCCTCGTGGTACCCGGTTCTCACGCGTAATAATGAAAACAAACTGTACGGCTTTTCATGCGACGACGGGAACTACGTTGCAGTTCTCAGTGATATTTTGCTTCCGCATTCTGCGTTCTTCATAAGAGGAAAAAGCCTTCATAATCGAGCAAGAGGTGAAAAACGTCTGCCAAGAGAGTGTAGTATAGAGCTTCCTGACATGACATGAATTAATTTTTTGGTTTATTATTTTCAATAATAAGCCAGCGGAATCGGGCAAGAAAAACCCCCCTCAAGATTTGATGTTTTACGTTTCAAGGTACGTAGAATCCGAAAATCGAATAAAAAAAGTCTGCCAAGTGGGTGTGGCACATAGCTTCCTCGTATCCATAACCCGATTGTATAGATGATCCGATGCATAGTAGTTAATCTCAAAACACCAATCTCTAAGTACCTTTCACTACCCTCATAGGACACCATCTACACGCTAATCTGGACAATCCTAGAAAATTTCATCAAATTCGGATGAAAAATTAAGTGAGTCGGTGTATGTGATTGGATCAAAAAAATACATAGCCTCAGCTGGGTTTCGAACCCGCGACCTTAGGAGCTCAGATCAAGATTTCATCCTCTGAGCTACCGAAGCCTTGCAAAAAATGGGATTTGAGATTCTCACAGGAGACCATCACTCTATGAATGAACCCCTATGAAAAACCATCACTCTATGAAAAACAATTCTCTGTGATTTTCATAGGGGACCATCCAAACACTACTCTGTAACATCCTTGAAAATTTCATTGAAATCGGATGGAAAATGTAGAAGTTATGGCCGTTACAAGGAAATTCACGTTTGCGCATGCGTAGTGGCTACTATCAGTCCGAAGGTGGTGATTTTCATAGGGGATCATCTAAATACCAATCTTTAACATCCCTGAAAATTTCATTGAAATCGGATTGAAAATGTGGACGTTATGGCCGTTACAAGGAATTCACGTTTGCGCATGCGCAGTCGCTTCTATCAGTCCGGGGATGATGATTTTCATAGGGGACCGTCTACAAACCAACCCGCACAATCCCTGAAAATTTCATAGAAATCGGACAATAACTTCGTATAGATATGCGCTTTACAAGGAATTGATGACAGACACACAGACACACAGAGAGACAGACACGGAACCAAAATTGTTCAGAAAGATCTAAAACGCAAAACGCGAGTGGAAATTTTGATTTTGGAAAACTTTTTTTTTCGTCCTTGAAAAGTGAAAACAAAGCTTCCGATACCTTGGTAGACTCGGGAGCAATTTTCCGTCCGTCCGCCGTACGCGGCACTTATCTAGCAACACCGATTTGATTCAAATTGGGTATATGGGCTCCATTTGGGGTCTAGTTGTACCACGAAGCTTTTGGTTGATGTCAGTCACTTCTATGGGGTGAAAATCAAGGGTTGAAATTTTCAAGAGTGTGGCTATCTCGAAAACTCTCGAAATAAAGGTAGTTTTTTCACCAATTTTAAATAGCGTTAAATTTTTAAAATTCTTTGAGACCACCCGGAGTTCTGCAGGACAAACCGTTCGCTCCCTACGAGTAAGGCAGTATGGTGTGGTAGGTTGTACCTACCAATGGTTGGTAGATAAAAAAAGTTGTTTGGTAAAAAAAAGAGGCTGCAAATCATTGCCAAAAGGTTTAGTATTTTGTGTATAGATCACCCCTCTGTATAGATCCCTCCGTACCAACCATTGGTACCTACTACCTACTAGGGCATTTTTGAAAATTTCAACACTTCATTTCCATTTGGTTGGTGGTGGGGTTGAAATTTTCAGAAATGCCCTAGTAGGTAGTAGGTACCTATGGTTGGTAGGGAGGGACATTCATTATGAGTGAGCAGACAATCCACGATAATTATTGTTCATGTTTGTGAATGCTCAATACAATATTGGCCACTGATGATGTCCCAATTCCCTGAAAATATCATCAAAATTAGATCAAAACTGTAGAAATTATGCGTGTAACGAGGGATTTACGTTTACTCGTGCGCAAGTGGCTACCAAATCTCCGATCACGGTGGAAATCTTGCAGCAAGCAGAATCTCTGATAATGTCATCGAAATTTGACGTTTACTTCGTAAAATTTTGACCGTTACAAGGATTTGCGGATACAGAACCGCTTTCAGACGGACACGAAACCAAAATTGTTCAGGGAGGGCTGTAACGTAAAACACGAATGGAAATTTTGATTTTGGAGAACTTTTTTTCAACCATAAAAAGTGAGAACAAAGCTTCCTCTACCGTGGTAGGCTCGGAAGCAAAAAGTGTGGTAAGCATGATGTTTTGCTGGTATGATTGTTAACCTTGCGAATTATACGGTTGGTAGGTACTATTGAAGGAAAAGCCATGTTCTTCGCAGAAGGGTTTTTACAGAAAAAACGTCTGCCAAGTGGGTGTGGCACGTAGCTTAATCGTATTCATAACCTGATTGTATAGATGATCGGATGCCTAGTACTTAATCTCAAAACATCAATCATTAAGTACCTTCCACTATCTCTGAATATTGTTGGAAATTATAGAAGTTATGGCTGTTACAAGGATTTCACGTTTGCGCATGCGCAGCGGCTACTATCAGTCTGGCGGTGATCATTTTCATAGGGGACCATCTACACGCCAATTCGCATAATCCTTGATAATTTAATCGAATTCGGATGAAAAACGAAAGTGTTATGGCTGTTACAAGGATTTTACGTTTGCGCATGCGCAGAGTGTACCTTCCACTATCACAACAATCAATCAGCACAATCTCTGAATATTGTAAGAAAATATAGAAGTTATGGCTGTTACAAGGATTTCACGTTTGCGCATGCGCAGCGGCTACTATCAGTCTGGCGGTGATCATTTTCATAGGGGACCATCTACACGCCAATTCGCATAATCCTTGATAATTTAATCGAATTCGGATGAAAAACGAAAGTGTTATGGCTGGTACAAGGATTTTACGTTTGCGCATGCGCAGAGTGTACCTTCCACTATCACAACAATCAATCTGTACAATCTCTGAATGTTGTTGGAAAATATAGAAGTTATGGCTGTTACAAGGATTTCACGTTTGCGCATGCGCAGCGGCTACTATTAGTCTGGCGGTGATAATTTTCATAGGGGACCATCTACGCGCCAATTCGCATAATCCTTGATAATTTAATCGAATTCGGATGAAAAACGAAAGTGTTATGGCTGGTACAAGGATTTTACGTTTGCGCATGCGCAGAGTGTACCTTCCACTATCACAACAATCAATCTGTACAATCTCTGAATATTGTTGGAAAATATAGAAGTTATGGCTGTTACAAGGATTTCACGTTTGCGCATGCGCAGCGGCTACTATCAGTCTGGCGGTGATCATTTTCATCCTTGAAAATTTCATTGAAATCGGATGAAAAACGAAAGTGTTATGGCTGGTACAAGGATTTTACGTTTGCGCATGCGCAGAGTGTACCTTCCACTATCACAACAATCAATCTGTACAATCTCTGAATATTGTTGGAAATTATAGAAGTTATGGCTGTTACAAGGATTTCACGTTTGCGCATGCGCAGCGGCTACTATTAGTCTGGTGGTGATAATTTTCATAGGGGACCATCTACGCTCCAATTCGCATAATCCTTGATAATTTAATCGAATTCGGATGAAAAACGAAAGTGTTATGGCTGGTACAAGGATTTTACGTTTGCGCATGCGCAGATTGTACCTTCCACTATCACAACAATCAATCTGTACAATCTCTGAATGTTGTTGGAAAATATAGAAGTTATGGCTGTTACAAGGATTTCACGTTTGCGCATGCGCAGCGGCTACTATCAGTCTGGCGGTGATCATTTTCATAGGGGACCATCTACGCGCCAATTCGCATAATCCTTGATAATTTAATCGAATTCGGATGAAAAACGAAAGTGTTATGGCTGGTACAAGGATTTTACGTTTGCGCATGCGCAGAGTGTACCATCCACTATCACAACAAACAATCTGCACAATGTCTGAATATTGTTGGAAATTATAGAAGTTATGGCTGTTACAAGGATTTCACCTACTAGGCACACCTACTAGGCAGAATTGTTGTGTAGTAATAATTCCAAGGCGTGGATGAGTTTGCGAACGAACACGATCTCCGTCACTGGAAGGATTTTCTACGTTTCGATTCGAAATTCGCAATGCAGGCGTGAATCTGCTTGAATTAAATCGTGAATTTTAAAAGATTTCACCCTTGTAGGAGCGGAACAATAAAGGTTCCATTGATTCCCTAACCTTCTTTTTTCCACCGTCAGTGGGTCCTGTCGTTGGGGCGGGGAATCCGTAATGTTTCTTAATAGCCCGACTAACTTCTGCCAGTTCCAGTTCGATGAACGGTGTGAATGTGTTGAGGTGAAACAGGAGTGTCACGGTTTAGAAACCAACCCACGTAAAGTAAGCGATTTTCAATACGTAATGCTCTAATGAGTGAGTGCCAATCACATATTACTTGACCCAATCACCGTCAAACAACTGCAATATTCTCGTTGATGATTCGACACTATGGAAGGTTGAGAAATTTCACTCTCGAAAGGCATGTAAAAAAATTGGGTTCTCCAAAAATAAATTCAATAATGAAATAGCCCCAACATGTTGGTAAGGAAAATTTTGAGAATATTCATAATCGAAATCCGTTTTAAAAAATAGTGAAGCGTTTTCCCTCCACCGACCGCGGCAATTTCCTTAGTTTCTAGGGACCAATTTTAATGAAATTTTATATTGGAATAATTTTTGATTCTGAATAACAAATTGAGATACTCCCAGATCAGAAGGGTGAGCTAAATTCGGTCCTGGTGGAACAAGGTACTAGTAGTTGGACTTTCACAGAGTAGGAGGCATATGATACTACTGAATCTGAATTATTAACTGAGCTCTTCCCCGATCAGCTCTAAGGGGTCCTAAGTCCCAAAAATAGGGTCCATAAACGTGTCTTTGCGGTTTTTTTTTGTTTATTATTTTTGATAATAAACCATTAGAATCGACAAGAAAAATAAAATTCAACCCCCTTAAAAATTTTATGTTTTAAGTTTCAAGGTACGTAGTTTCCGAAAATCGATTAAAAAGTTTCCGTCACTTTTCTTACACGACAATTTTTGGTTTATTATTTTCAATAATAAGCCTTTGGAATCGAGCAAGAAAAAAAAAATGTTTAACCCCACCTCAAAATTTGATGTTTTACGTTTCAAGGTACGTATACGAAAATCGAATAAAAAAAATTCCGTCCGTCCGCCGTACGCGGCACTTTTCTTAGCAACAGTGGACCGATTTGGTTCAAATTTGGTATATGGACTCCATTTGGGGTCTAGTTGTGCCGCGAAGCTTTTGGTTGATGTAGGTCACTTCTAAGGGGTGAAAATTAAGGGTTAAATTTTCAAGAGTGCTCTGGCTCGGAAACTCTCGAAATAAAGGTATCGTTTTTTCACCAATTTTAAATAGTATTGAATTTTTAAAAATTTTTGAGACCACCCGGAGCTCTGTAGGACAAACCGTTCGGTCCCTACGAGTAATTGAAGGTTTTCCTCCAATAAAACATAATCATGAGTGTGAGTCGCAAAATAGGTCTAATCTCCATTCAAATTTTATCAGACTAAAATGCGATCGCTGTTCATTTCCTCGATTTGTATACTGTTTTGCCTTCTGCGTAACCAGTAATCAAATTCCCATATGAAGCTTTCTATTTTTCCAATCGAGTGTGAAGCGTTTAGTTCTTTCTAATAAACTTGATTGTGAAGGTGTGAAGCCAGTATGGTGTGGTAGGTACTACCTAGCTGGTAGGTAAAAAAAATGTTGGTGGGTAAAAAACGCTGCAAATCATTGCTCAAAGGCTTCTTCACACTTCAGATCACTGATCAGCTGAGTGAGCTCCGAAGCAATTTTCAATCCTATTGAATGGAAGTGCTCTTCCAGGCGTCTCCAGCATTCGAGGAGATCTTCTTCACTCCTCAGATCACTGATCAGCTGAGTAAGCTCCAAAGCCATTTTCAATCCTATTGAATGGAAGTGCTCTTCCAGGCGTCTCCAGCATTCGAGGAGATCTTCTTCACTCCTCAGATCACTGATCAGCTGAGTGAGCTCCGAAGCCATTTTCAATCCTATTGAATGGAAGTGCTCTTCCAGGCGGCTCCAGCATTCGAGGAAATCTTCTTCACTCCTCAGATCACTGATCAGCTGAGTGAGCTCCAAAGCCATTTTAAATCCTATTGAATGGAAGTGCTCTTCCAGGCGTCTCCAGCATTCGAGGAGATCTTCTTCACTCCTCAGATCACTGATCAGCTGAGTGAGCTCCGAAGCCATTTTCAATCCAACTGAACGCAGGAAGCTGAAATTTGAGAGGGAAGGTCAAGGGAGAATACCGATGGTGGTAGGTGCTATTGATGGAGAACCAGTGATCTATACAGAAGGGGTGATC
>CM019182.2:39737437-39821095 GCA_009739505.2 Apolygus lucorum
CGCAAAATACAGTGTAAAAAATTCCGACCAACGCAATTCTTCATGATTTTTTGTGAGGATCTCAGGGAAAATATTTTTGCGCAAAAAAGTTGCGCGCAATCGTGCGCAATTGACACTAACTTCATTTTTCAAATGGAACTCCCCCTTTTTTATTACAGATTCGGATTCTACGTAAAATTTCATGAGAGATTCATGCCCACATCGATTTGTTTTATTGCGCGCAACCCGGCTTTTTGAACGCTCCTAGTTGCGCAACTCCACAATTGCACAAAAATTAGATTTTGGAGAACCCTTAGTGTGGCACATGTTTTTTCATCATTTTTTAACGCTAAATCACATGGTGACATCCGTTTTTCAATTTGACTGGAATTTTTCAAAATAGCGGCGAAAAATGCGGTTGTTTTTAGTGAAAAAATCGCTCTTTTTAAATCGTTATGAGTTTTTGGGTAATTTTATTCAGTTCAAGCATGATCGTGCTGCCAGTTTTTATTTTTAACTCCACCGTAGACGGCCCCAAGCCCGTGGTTCAAAAGGAGGTGAGAAAATAAAAAATAAACATGATTTTGACCTCAAAACTGATGTTTTCGTGATAGAAATGTTAATTTTTCCTCTGAAATCTTGCTTTTTTTTCAAAACGGATGACACCCTGTGATTCAGCGTTAAAAAAACGATGAAAAAACATGTGCCACACTAAGGGTTCTCCAAAACCTAATTTTTGCGCAATTGTGGAGTTGCGCAACTTGGAGCGTTCAAAAGCCAGGTTGAGCTCAATAAAACAAATCGATGTGGGTATGAATTTTTCATGAAATTTGACGTAGAATCCGAATCTGTAATAAAAAAGGGGGGTTCCATTTGAAAAAATGAAGTTAGTGTCAATTGCGCACGATCGCGCGTAACTTTTTTGCGCAAAAGTATTTTTCCTGAGATCCTCAAAAAAAAGTCATGAAGAATTGCGTTGGTCGGAATTTTTTACGTTGTATTTTGTGGAAATGAAGGGGGTGTAACCTTTTCGTGAAACACCCTGTATATACTATGTATAATATATAGTATATATTATATATACTATATATAGTATATACTATATATAATATATAGTATATATTATATATATAGTATATATTATATACTATATATTTTTTTTAAAGGAACTCCCCTGAAAGAAGGAGGTGGCACGCCATTAGTAAACAAAAATTAAAAAAAAAAAAATCAATTATAATGGGGAGGCCGCCCAGGACTCACCCGACGCCGGCCCTGCGGATGAGGGATGATGAGGAAGGTGGGGGTGGGCGAGAGGGATGAAGGGAAGTTCCTCTATAAAAGGACCAGTTCAAATATGAGCCGAGCAGGACACGGGTGGTGATGCCACGGAGTACGCCTACCAAGATGCCCAACTCCGTGGCACTTTTCCCGGGCCTCACCCTGCGCCACGACAAGTTTGCAGCCATTATCCTGATGTTGTTTGGTGTCACTAGCTGCGACACCGCTTGCCGTAAATCATTTGTGTCATATTTTCCTTTTCTTTGCCCGCCAAGTCTGCCATGTCCAAGCTGCCATCCAGGACAATGCAAGACTGGTCGGGCTAGACGGCAACGATGTCGGGTTTCTTACCCTGGTCACTTGGCATGTGATACAATCTCTCACACTCAACATCCCAGCCGCTAGATGACAAATCACCTGCTATCTGCTTGGCGACCACATAGATAACAACCATAGATACTACCACATACCTACTTCACAATCAAGTTTATTTGAATGAAATAAATTATTCACACTCAGTTCGAAGAAACTGGGAGTTGTGCGTGCCTTCAAGAGGAAATTTGAATACTGGTTGCTAAGGACGCAAAACTGAGTACAACTCAAAGAAAAGAACAACGATCGTATTTTGGTCAGCTAAAATTTCAACGGAAATTAGGCCTCTTTTGCGATTCACACTCGTGTTTCTGATTTATCGAAAGTCCTTATAGGGAGCGAACGGTTGGTTCTATAGAGCTCCGGGTGGTCTCCTAAAATTCTAAAAATACAAATTAATTCTATTTCAAATTGGTGAAAAAAGATACCTTTATTTCAAGAGTTTTCGAGCAATGGCACTATTGAAAGTTTTAACCTTTCATTTTCACCCCTTAAAAGTGACTGACATCATCCAAAAGCTTCGAGGCACAACTAGACCCCATGTGGAGCCCATATACCAAATTTCATCAAAATTGGTCCATGGGAACTAAGGAAAATGCCGCGTACGGCGGACGGACGGACAAATTTTTATTCGATTTTCGGAATCTACGTGAACCAACAAATTTTGAGGGGGGTTAAAAAAATGTTCTTGGTCCAAAAATAAAACGTAGGTACCTGGTGGCCGCACGCAGCGTTGCTCATCAGGGGGCCCCATCGGATACTAAGATTAGGCTTTGTTAATCAGTGTCGGATGTATTTATTAAAAACTTTTTTTCCAGACCGACCAACGACATTTCCATCTTCAACTTCACAATCGACAAAGAGAACCCGCAGACAGCCGCCGAATATTACAAGAGGACGCTAGATGTGGGCTACACCATGCCTCCCACGCAGGCAGTTTGGTACGTTACATTGACAGAAATCACTTCTCCGTTCTGGTTCAAGATTATGTGTTTCTTCATCCACACTCTTCCTGCATTGATTATCGATGCGGTACTCCTGATTCTACTGAAAAAGCCAAAGTAAGTTCAAAATTCCAGTACAAACAGTACTACTGTATTGAAAGTAATTCTTCGTCTAATGTTCTTACTTCCAATGTCTTGCAAGAATGATTTTCGACCCACTTATAAAATTAATTACCTATGAAAATATTTTGAGGATGAGTCCAAGAAGCGCCTTACTAGCTAGCCTGACTAAATACTCAAGGTTTTTTTTTCACGGGAGTGGGGAAACTCTTATAGAGCGAAGGGGAAGTTCACCCAAACAGTGTTGGACTCCCCAGCATTGGGCTTACCAACTAAAACCCTACTACCTCTGCCTAGGACTCACCCCGGAACCACTTGTGTAGTAGTACTTCAGGGTGAGCCCTTGTTTTGTGCCAAAAGGCTGCTCCTACTTCTGCTCACCAATCTGATCGCTCCATCAATTCCATTCCTCATCTGCCTCCTCCCATCTTCCATCCAGCTTTTTTGTTTTGAGGACTGCTGTGACAAATACTGTCATTGCATCCTAGCTTGACTTGTTCTTAATCATTTCATGTATGATTGCCTGTGGACGCAACGATGACTTCTTCCGCACTCCTCCTCATACCCTCCCATTGTGGGCATGTAAAGAAGGTGTGGCAGACATCATCCTCTTCTATCCCACACTATCTGCACTCTGGGTCAGTGGCTTTCCCGATCTTTACTAAGAAGGAGCGGAAGTATCCATGCCCTGAAAGGAATTGTCAGGTAATAGTTCGCCTCACCGTATTTTATCTCCAACCTAGCCTTTGGATCGTCTTTAGATGAGGTCTGTCCACCTTCCACGGGTTTCACAGACAAGGTCTGCTTACCACCTACGGATGGTCTCCTCCCGCTCTTCCATCTTTACTATGGATATTGCCTCTGCCTTCCTCATTCTTATCATTTTACGTTCGAGTGCCTTGTGGTTCATTGGAATAGTTCCCGCTATCACCTGTGATGCTGGACCTGAGATAGTTCTAAATGCGCTACAGATTCTCAAAGCTTCTCTCCTCTGTAAAGCTTCCATACGTGCCCTGTACTTTTGTTACCTAAGGGAGTCTGCCCTCTCTTCTGCTCCTTACAGCATATTTGCCTCTGCAGTTCTCATAAGGAGTTTCCTCTTAGTGGGTGATGGGCCCCCTAGATCAGTCGGCACAACTTGTTTACAATATCTGCAGCCTTATCTGCTGCTCCACTGATGTGAAGCTTAGTTTCCCGTCCAGCATCAGACCAAGGTAGCGAATGGCTGGAGAGGTGATGATTTCCTGCCCATCCATATTCATAGGTATAGATCTCTCAATTCGGGCTGTGGTTAGCAGCACAATTTCCGTTTTTTGGATCGCCAGTGACAGTGTGTGCGCTTCCATCCACTCCATCACTCTGCTCATTGCCTGATTCAGCATAAACTGGAGGTGTTCCGTCTTTTGAGCTCTTATAACCACCACCAAGTCATCGGCATAGCCTATCAATGAAATTCCTAAGGGCATCTCTACCCGAGGAATCCCATCATATTTCATGTTCCACAAGTCGGCCAGCAAGGTAGCTCTGCAGGACTAGTAAGAGGTATGATGGAACATGAAACTGAACCATCAAAGCCTCTGAGATGTCTATCCATCTGGCAGAATTAAAAGCATTCCTGACATCGAGGGTAACTGCCATGCACATGTCCCTGGTCTTGTGGTTCCCCAGCTGAGTTCCCTCTGCTATTTGTACCACACTGCTAACAGCATTAATGCTGGATCTAACAGGTCTAAAGCCAATTTGCCTCGGTTACAGGCTTCCAGCTTCAGCAATGGCTGTCAGCATCCTTCTCTTCAACAGCTTCTCATACAGTTTTCCGGTAGTGTCTAACAGGCACAGAGGTCTGTGTGCTGATTGTATATTGGGGTCTCCTTTGCCTTTCCCAATCAAAACAAGCCTTGCCAACTTCCACCACTCTGGGAATATACCTTCTTTGAGGCATGTAGCAACACAATACAAAGAACGAGGTCTTCTATAATTGAATATCAGCAAAAAGCGAACGGCCTCAGCACAAAAATTCTACGTGGCTCTTAATTATTTGATTTGAATACAACTTGATGAAGGCACGTCCAGATTTCACAACACTGTTACTGTAAAAACAGATATGAATTTGACTATTTACAATACTTGATCGCTTACCTAAATAATGATCTGATTTGTTTGTCCCATAGAACACTGAAAATCTATCAAAGAATCCACAAATTCTTGGACGTGATAGCCTACTTTCTCACTCAACATTGGGACTTCGACACCTCAAACCTCCAATCACTTTTGAACGGACTGAACTCCACCGATCGTCAAATGTTCGACTTCGACATGAAGAAAGTCGATTGGGACGAATTTGTTGTCGCCAATTCGCTAGGAATCAGAAAGTTCATCTTGAAAGAAGACGAATCGAACATCCCAGCCGGAAAACGGAAGATGTTTTAGTGAGTACTCTCAATACTAAAGATATAATTTTATTTATTTACGATTGTATCTCTGGCAAGAATATCAAGATGGCATGACATTCGAGAACAGTAGTTGTTCGTCTACTGGCCCATCTTGAGGTGTAGACAATAAGCCGTTACGTCATATTTATATCTATTGACCGGGAACTCAAACGAGTCTAGAGTCTTCTACGACACACCTCTCTGGGGTCGCTCTGACTTCCGAAGGTCAAGCTCTCGAGGCTTGTACTGGATTATACTTCTCCTGCTTTTGGGCTTATGATAAAACAGAAACACGGGTGTGAATCGCAAAAGAGGCCTAATCTCCGTAGAAATTTTAGCTGACCGAAATACGATCGATGTTTTTCTTCATGTTGGATGGTTGGTGGCTGTGCAGACGAGTGATCTATATAGGAAAATAATAAACCTTTGTGTAATAATTTATAGCGTTTTGGATTCCACGTACCTTGAAACGTAAACCAACAAAATTTGTTGGTTTACCAAATTTAATATTGAGGGGGTGTTAAATAATTTTTTTTCTTGGTCGATTCCAAAGGTTCATTATTGAAAATAATGAGGGTATGAGGGGGAGTGCGGAGGAGATCATCGGAACATTGCGTCCACAGACAATCATACATGAGATGATTAAGAACAAGTCGAGCTGGGACGCAATGGCAGTATTTGTCACATCAGTCCTCAAAGCAAAAAAGCTGGATGGAAGATGGGAGGAAGAAGATGAGGAATAGAATTGAAGGAGACCAGAAGTAGGAGCAGCCATTTGGCACAAAAAAGGGCTCACCCTAAAGTAATACTGTACAAGTGGTCCCGGGGTGAGTCCTAGGCAGAGGGAGTGGGGTTTTAGTTGGTAGCCCCAATTCATGGGGAGTCCAACACTGTTGGGGTGAACTTCCCCTTCGCTCTTAAAGAGTTTCCCCACTTCCGTAACAAAAAAAATATTGAAAATAATAAACCAAAATTCTCTAAAACGTTTCTGGTAGGTGGGGTTTGACCTTCGCCAGGAGTCCCTCGTGTAGTACCTAGTTTGTCGAAAGCCCTCTGTATGTAAATGAGCACTTCCAGACATACCTACTTCTGCTCGTATGATTCTACGATAGTGACACGTAGGAGCTGTTGTGGGCAGTGAGAATAGTAGAACTTCTGTACTTAGTGGTTGAGGGCCGCAATACCCAACACGGAACCACTACCTGTCGGGTAGCAACGGAGCATATCTTTCACAGTTGTTCTTATTAATTTGACGTTAATTTACCCAGTTCAGTGTTTTATAATTTCTTTCCACGATTCAAAAATTATCATTAATGCAATTGTACTGATGTTATGATTCATTTATTTTTTCATTCCAACACTATAACTCATTATTATTTTATTTTTTCCAGCTTCCACATCCTACATAGAGTAGTCCAACTGATTGCCTTCAGTCTCTTCGCCTGGCTCACGGTATCGGTTCTCTCACCAGCGCTATTCACTTCGGTGCAGTGAAAAGTACTCACACGTGTACACTATTATTGATGGTATGAATGTCATCGCCTGAAAGCTTTACTCTATGAGAACTGCCTTTGCCCGTCGGGCACTCGCTTTGGAGAAACACTCAAATGAAAGGGATAATCGCATTTTGTAACTACTTTCGTGGATGTGGCAATATAATTTATTTTCATGCATTTGATAAAATATTACATAATGTTATCATGAAATTTTTACTCCGAGTGTTTTTTTTTCTATTGGAATTTTCATGCATTCAATAAAATATTACATAATGTTATCATGAAATTTTGACTCCTAGTGATTTTGGTTTATTATTTTTAATAATAAGCCATTGGAATCGAACAAGAAAAAAAAATGTAACCCCCCTCAAAATATGATGTTTTACGTTTCAAGGTACGTAGAATCCAAAACTCGAATAAAAAATATTCCGTCCGTCCGCCATAAGCGGCACTTTTGGTTTATTATTTTCAATAGTGAACTTTTGGAATCGACCAACAAAAAAAAATTTTTTTCAACACCCCCTCAAAATTTGATGGTTTACGTTTCAAGGTATGTAGAATCCAAAAATCGAATCAAAATTTGGCAGTCCGTCCGCCGTACGCGGCACTTTCGCCACTTAGCATTATAGGTCACTTCTAAGGGTTCCAAAATCAATTTTAAAATTTTGAAAACGCCCTAACTCAAAAAATTTTGATATAAAGGTATTGTTTTTCTTTCAATTTATGATTCTATAGAATTTTTAAAAATTTTTGAGACCACGCCGAGCTATGTAGGACAAACCGTTCGCTCAATACGAGAATTTAAAGTTTGGACGTACGATAAGTCAGAAACACGAGCGTGAATCGCAAAAGAGGCCTAATCTCCGTTCAAATTAGAGCTGACCGAAATGCGATCGATGTTGTTCTTCATGTTGGATGGTTGGTGGCTTTGCAGACGAGTGATCTATATATAAAAATAATAAACACCTTTATATCAAAATTTTTTGAGTTAGGGCGTTTTCAAAATTTCAAAATTCATTTTGGAACCCTTAGAAGTGACCTACATCAACCAAAAGCTTCGGGGCACAACTAGACCCCAAATGGAGCCTACATACCAAATTTCATCAAAATCGGTCAATGCTAAGTGGCAAAAGTGCCGCGTACGGCGGACGGCGGACGGACGGCCAAATTTTTATTCGATTTTTGGATTCTACATACCTTGAAACGTAAACCATCAAATTTTGAGGGGGTGTTGAAAATTTTTTTTTTTTGTTGGTCGATTCCAAAAGTTCACTATTGAAAATAATAAACCAAAAGTGCCGCTTATGGCGGACGGACGGAATATTTTTTATTCGAGTTTTGGATTCTACGTACCTTGAAACGTAAAACATCATATTTTGAGGGGGGGTTACATTTTTTTTCTTGTTCGATTATTGAAAATAATAAACCAAAATTAGGCGCACCCCCCATTTTTCTCGATGATCACGACTTAGGTGATCGGATTATCAAAATAATTAGTGAATCGAATTTGGATTTCCAGAGGGGTTGAACTGTTAAGATCACGCAGGTAGGACTCGACCTTCCTCTCGAGCTCGGATTCTTAGATTGATGCCGGACCTTCCGGACTTTCAAACGCTGCAAATTATTACACAATGGTTTATTATTTTTATATATAGATCACTCGTCTGCATTTTTTTTCCTTCAATTTAAGATTCTATAGAATTTTTAGAATTTTTTGAGACCACGCGGAGCTCTGTAGGACAAACCGTTCGCTCACTACGAGAATTTAAGTGTTTATTTTGAAATATATATATATAAAAATCAAAACACGAGTGTGAATCGCAAAAGAGGCCTAATCTCCGTTCAAATTAGAGCTGATCGAAATGTAATCAATAGTTGGTGATTTTGATTTTTTTTTGATTTTTTTTGATTTTTTTTTTTTTTTTTTTTTTTTTTTTTCGTTTTTCCTTCATATTGGATGGTTGGTGATTTTGTAGACGAGTGATCTAGTATACAGAAAAATAATAAACCATTGTGTAATAATTTGCAGCGTTTTTGTTTTAATTTTTAATCGAAAGTAGACCTCATCCTGAGAATTTTGACAACAGTCGTTCTCTTTTTGGATGAGTAAATCTTTTTCAATGATTTTTCAGTTTCGAATGTTTATGACCAACATGAAGCCCTATAATTCCTCGACTTCAGCTTCCTTCCTTCAGCTATTGCAAATCTCCTTCAATCCATCACTCCAGCTGGCACTCCTGCTCCTTCTTTGAGACCCAGGCATATGATGATAATAATTTTAAGGGGTTTTTTCCCTTTTTTATAATCAAGGAGTGCTGATTATTGAAACTGAATTGACATTTCTGTTCCAAGGTTTATTATTAGTAGCTGTTAAATTATAAATGATAACATTTAATTAAGTGACGGACCTTTTTTTGCAAATTTTCGACGAGTCGAGGGAGCCAAAGCCGCTATTCTTGAGATGATGGTTTCTTTTTTCTATGACAGCGGTTCCCAACTAAATTTTTCCAAGGACCCCTTCATCAAGGTACTACAATGACGAGGACCCCCACTATGTAAAGCTACCTGAAAAAATAAAATGTGTGAAAAAATAAAACAAAATAATGCTATACAACTTAGGATTTATTTGCGAAAATACAGATTATCTACAAGCAAAAAGTACATTATTGGTTTTAATTTTCACTCCTCAATTAATGAGATACGTTGAATTTAACCTTGGAGTTCATTATTTCTGTAATGTTAGGTTCCAACTTGAAACTTTCACTCTGAAATCCGCCGCATGTCAAGCCGATTCCTATACTTGTTTTTTATGAAGCACATGGAAGAAAATGCTTGCTCACACCGGTAGGTTATTGCAAACGGAAGGATTTTTTCATGGCCATGTCTCCAAGTTCTTTGTAATCCTTGCGTGCTGTTACCCAGACGTCTGATAGTTTCTCACCATTAAAAATGTCTTTCATCGTACCACAACTCGACAAACCCACAAGCTTATCTTGTTCTTCTTCTGTGAGGCCTTGGATTTATTCAATTGCTCGACAGCTGAAAGGATTTCGAATCCAACCATCGTTAAGGTCAGGTTCAGGGAAGCATATCCTAAAAGTCGTGGCTTGGCTGCGTTGATCTTCATCGGTCTGGTAAACTCTCCTCTGCAGACTCCATGAACTGTTTCAAATGAGGAAAGTTAGTGAACGTCTCCTTTTCAATCCTTGCCGCCCAGAGCTGGCACTTTTTTTTTACCAAAGCACTGATCTTATCTTCAACTTTGAACATTTTACCCTTGCAAACTCAAGTTTAATACATTCAAGTGTTCGAACCCGTCAGCTAAGTAGGCAGTTGAGCAAAGCCAAGAAAAGTCAGTGAGAACATCAGCGTACTTGGTGTCAAGAAGAAAATCACGAACTTCATCTTAAGTTCAAAAAATCTTGTCAATATCCTCCCAGTTTACTTCCGTATGAGAAGCTGATCATGCTCACAACAAAGAAAATATATGGATTGCAGAGGTCGAGTTTTATTGTAGTTAACGATTTGAACTACTTCGTTATGTATTTTCTTCAATGGTTCAGGCAATGTTTTGGCCACCAAGGCTTCTGCTGACATCTCTGAAAAAAGCTAGCGCTAGTTGTCAAATGGAGCCAGACGTCAACGTTCAGAAGCTGCAAATATATATTTTTTTTTTTTTGTATATCTTGAGGACCCCTCAGCCATACCTCGCGGACCACCAGTTGGGAACCGCTATTCCATGAAGTTCTTCGAGTCCTGCTCTTGTCCTCCTGCCGCCTCTACCCGCTCCAGTCTCTCCACGCTTTCTGTCTTTTCTCTCTTTCCTGTCTTCTGGCGTCGATAGAGATGAAGAGGTGAGATGGCCAATCAGAGGGCTAATTGACCATTTCCTGGCCTTATATGGCGATGTTTTGGGACTGGAGCAGGGAGGCAAAGTGGTGGACGTCTCAGCAGCAAAGGTCGTAGCTGCTAAAAAATATGTGAGGCCGCCTTAAATCAGACCTCACATTATTAATTATCCATAGTTTAGTTAAATATTCACTAAGAATGAGGTAACGAAAGAGCCATTGTTTTATTATTCTGCTGAAAACTGGATGTTTTAATTTAATCCATACGAAGGTTTTTCAGTAACAGGTATTATAGAGGTAAATATTTCAAATCAAGAGCCAACAATTGCATTTAAGTGAAATGACAGTAGAAACAAAAAGAGATAGTTCGTTGACGAAATTTTTCAATGTGAATAAGTGGTAGGAACTCAAAAATGTCCTCATTTGTCTCTGGAAATTTTGATGGTCAACTAAAAATCTTCTGACCGTCGCAAATTTTGAACACTTTCATAGCGTGTTGTAAGGGTAAACCCTTTACAATCACTGTACAATAAACCTACATGAACAGGGTTTTTACTTTAAGTATTAAACATCTCCGAGTAACCAATGGAGCCAACTGTTGCACGCTTCTTGCAATCCAACGTGTTGTAGATCTTCAATCTTTCTTTTACATAACATCCGCCGATTTTGCATGAACTCCACGTAAATGTTTGGAAGGTCTATTTTATCGTAGAGCAGCCGAACGGTTTCCATCTTGTCGGGGTCCTCCGATCCGTAACACTCCTGTCAAGACAATGATATACATGACAAATTAACTTCCTAGTAGCTCAAGTTTGAACTGATGTACAAATGTAGTAGAAAGTACATTTTTCAATACTACATACCCCACTAGACACTTGATGGGTACCCACATCTAACCATTTTTTAAATATCCAAAATCTCAATACAAACGCTTCAAATTATTACACGAAGGTTTATTATTTTTCAGTAGATCACTCGCCTGAAAAGCACACAGCTTTGCTATTTAGAGTATTACCAACCATATTTTCGCTTCATAATCAAGTTTATTTTGAATAAATAAACTGAAGAGCGAAACTGAGTACAGCTCTAAGAAATAAACCGATCGGAATCGGATTTTGGTCAGAGGAAATTTAAACGGGGATTAGGCCTATTCTGCGATTCGCATCCTCAATTCTAGCCCTTAATTTCTCATAGAGAGCGAACGGTTAGTCCTACAGAGATCTGGGTGGTCCCATTCAATTCTAAAAATTCAATACTATTTTAAATTCATGAAGAGACAACACCTTTATATTGAAATTTCTGAGCTAGGGTCTTTTGAAAATTTCAGCCCTTATTTTTCAACCTCTTAGAGTAACTGACATCAACCAAAAGAATATTAAAGAAACCTATAGAATCTTAAATTGAAGGAAAAACAATACCTTTATATCGACATTTTTTGAGTGAGGGCGTTTTCAAATTTTAAAAATTTATTTTTGAACCTTTAGAAGTGACTTACATCAACCAAAATCTTCGAGGCACAACTAGACCCCAAATGGAGCCCATATACCAAATTTCATCAAAATCGGTCAATGCTAAGTGGGGAAAGTGCGATAAACGGCGACCAAATTCGGTTCTACGTACCTACCTTAAAATATAAACCAACAAATTTGGAGGGTTACAGTTTTTTTTTGTCGATTCCAAAGGTATTTTATTGAAAACAATAAACCAAAATTGCAATAAATTTTACAATATTAACAAGAAATTAGGATATTTACTCACATTAAAAGTTATTTTTTCCGCCTCTGAAAAGTATTCCAAAGCAACAGAACTAGCCCAAGTTGTTCCAGCGTTTTTCAAGTCACAAGATGGTTTTCCAGTTTGGGAAGATGAGCAGTAGTAATCGCAAAAGTCATCCTGTGAAATGACTTCGTTAAAAATCAATTACTGATATCACAGAGAAAAAGAAATTTTTAGACTCCTTTGATAATAGAAATTCTCTACAGGGTGTAACAATATAAGAACGTCAACCCGAGAAATTTCGATTCTACAACTAATTTCCGATCAAAAATGCCTCCGAGCAATTTTCGTTTAACCCCCCATTTTTCCAAGATTTTTCAATTTTTAAGATTTATTCCGTTTTTTTTTTTTTTTTTTTTTTTTTTTACCTGATGTCACGAAAACGTCCTTTACTCCCTGTGGATACAGCAAAAAATTAAAACTAATTATACCGTCGGAAAGAGCGTTAAATTCACTAGCTCCCTGGCAGAAAACCAAACTTTTTTAAATAGGCAAAACGGGTAAAAATGATCTTGAAGAGGAAAAATTGTAAAAATCTGAAAATCTCAACTTTTTTCAACCGCTTATAAGTCCCTGCTTTCCAGCGTGTAAATGCTTGCACGTGAGCCTAAAAGTTGCACCAAAAGCTCACCTTTCCAACGGTTTACTCATTTTCATTTTTAAAGTAGGATTTATTACAGAAATTTGTGTTTGAACGCGGAAAAACGTGATTTTTTAAAACGGAATCGGCGCTCCGGTTAAGGCGATTTGAGGGATTCGCTGATGGGAGGGGGAGGGGGAGCGCAGGAGCCAACGAGGCCTCCCGAAACGCTCAGATCGTCTTACAGCCAGAACGCCGATTCCATTGAAAAAAATGCACGTTTTTCCGCGTTCAAACACAAATTTCTGTAATAAATCGTACTGAAAATGAGTAAACCGTTGGAAAGGTGAGCTTTTGGTGCAACTTTTAGGCTCACAGGCAAGTATTTACACGCTGGAAAGCAGGGACTTATGAGCGGTTGAAAAAAGATGATATTTTCAAGATTTGACAATTTTCCCCTTCAAGTTCATTTTTCACAAGTTTTGCCTGTTTAAAAAACTTTGGTTTTCCATCAGGGAGATAGGAAATTTAACGTTCCTGCCAACAGTATAGTTAGTTTTGATTTTTTACTGTATCCAAAGGGAGTAACGGACGTTTTAGTGACATAAGGAATAAAAAAAACTTAAAATTGAAAAAACTTGGAAAAACGACGGGTTAAACGAAAATTGCTATGAGAAATTTTTGATCGGAAATTAGTTGTAGAATCGAAATTCTTCGGGTTGACGTTCTTATAGAGTTACACCCTGCATATTGGAGACCGGTTTCGGGTCAGAACCCCTTCATCAGTCCTAAAACAATCGCACAAAATGTAGACAACAAAAAAGATTTTGTACGAATGTTTTAGGACTGATAAAGACAATTTTTACTATCAGTGGGGTCTTAAACATATTTTCTTCATGACGTTCATCTCTGCACTATCGGCAACAATCAAAAATCCGTGAAGTTAGAAATATTTTTAACACTCACTTATTGTCGAATTTCCCTCAAACTTGGACCTCTTGAAAATACACTGACGGTTTCAATGAAGTCGTGTCAGCAATCTCTGAGTAGGCATCTATCATTGCACAAATGACTCCATTTTCACCCAATTTGGATGAAATGTTGATAATAAAACGCTGGAATCTCAATTTGAATACCAACTCTAGAATTCCAGTATCTTTGTTTCACATTAGCTCCTATCACTCACCCAAATTTGAATTAGTTCTCCAGTGTCACAAAATATGTTCTCTGCTTTCTGCAACAGTTCTTCATCCAGAATACCGGCCTAGAAAATATTACCAAGTGCATATAAAATAAAAATAAAATATTATGAAGTAGGGTAACGATAATTAACACGCTCACATGTAACATCCCAAGAGCCGCTTGCATAGACACGAAACGCCCAGCTTTGTAGCGCACGATATCACTGTAAGTTTTCCCAGACAGAGCGTCAATATTTTTTTGAGAAATCGTGTCCAGCGATTCTCCAATGATGAGATCCATAGATGCCTGTAAAATCAGTCATCACAATCAGTCAGTCATTTATAATCTTTAATTTATATTGAAAGCAATGTACAGCAGCAAGCTTGAGTGAACTGATGAGTGATGTGGAGAGTGGCAAAACCGATATACTCCATATCCATAATCCAATTCCGCGGGACTCGAAAGTATGTTTCTTAGGACTTTACATGTAAAGATCGTTTACATGGGAGAGATACAAAATCCGAAAATAAGGCAGAGAATCTGCTCATCCAGGGGAGGGGGGATGATGGATTCATAGGTCAGGTGATCCTCAGTCAATGGAGATGCCAACAAGGATGCCTTAGGGATGTCCGATACTTTAAAAGTATCGATATAATATCGTATCGATAAATCTAGAAAGTATCAAAAAGTATCGATATTTTGAAGTATCAATACTTTCAAACAAATGGGTGAAATTGTCGTTTATGTTTCTTTCCATGTCGTTTATGTTTCTCTCTATCAGTATGACATCTCTCCATCGCGAGGATAATAATTAATATAGAATGAACAAAACAATAAATCACTCATTTTTTTATTTAAAACTTTTTTTGTTTAGGCACTTGTTTTTGTATTGCACTTGGTTGGGTTAACATTTTGGTAGTCCTTCCTAAATGATGGAAGACAGCATGTTATCATAGAGAGCTGGAGGTGGCGGTACATCATCTTTGTTTAATTTGTTGAAGTGGTTGGTCTCCCAACAATCTACGTAGAGATAGAGGTACTGTCAAGTAGGTACCTTCATGTCGTAGGTGTTGAAACAGATAAAATGTGGAAATGAAAAAGTATCGCCTCCGATACTAAAAAAAAGTATCGATATCTATCGATACTTTGTCAAGAAGTATTGATACTTTCAGGTATACTTTCAGGTATTGATACTTTGGGGACATGCCTAGGATACCTCTTGTCTCCTACGATCTTTCTTGTTTTGGATCTTCGAATGAGAATTACAATAGGGAGAAGGAAGAGAGTGGATGTTTCATGTGGAGAGAGAGGGACTCCATGAACGTCTGGATGACCTGGATTAACCCTAGTTGGACAATGGTGTCACTAGTGTCACCGAAAACTTCCTGGGAATTCCACAGCTGTCCCAAGATTAACTAGATTTAGATTGCAATGTAAAAACTAATGAATGGAGCTGTATTTTTTTAACCTGTTTTGTGAGTTATTAGAAGTCAAAAAATGATGTTATGACAAAAATGTTGAAACGTTTTTCAATAATATCCTTGGGAATTTGTGTCATAACTTAATTTTGAGAATTCTAACAGCCCTAAAAAATTCTGCTGTTCATTAAATTTAAAATTGGAATTTAATTTTGGTTACACCGGTGACACTTTGGAGTGACCAAGGGTTTTTTGGTTACTCCTTTCGGTGGAGTTCCTGAGATGGTTTACCATGGGTTAAGGTCTTCTGGACTGGAGGTTCTGCGACAAGACGCACAAACTGGCAAGGTTGAGTAAGTTCTCTTCCAAAGCCAGAGAAAGATGGACGTCGGAAGACAAAAGAATTTCGAATAAATGTTTTACCAAGGATGCACACCAGATCGAGCTTGATGATGTCTTTTGATACCTTGGCAGCGATGTTGACGAGACGAATGGATCCTTCTCCCAGTTCTATCCAATATGGAATAACAAAAAAAATGGACCGACCTCAAAAATGATGTCTGTAAACACCAAAAAGGGAAAAATAATCATCTCAGCGAATACATACTTGATGTAGTAGGTTGTTGGACATAGATATCTAGTCAACAGATGGTATGTAGGAATACCAATAATTATTTTTAGTGTGATTCACACTTAGAGTCACACTCATATCCTCCATCTAACGATAGCAGTGACGTACTGCCCAATAGTTTTGGAACACTTATATCTACTCGTATTCATGTTTTGTATTACACGATCGACGCATGTTGTAATACTCACCAGATCATGTGAGTAGTACTTAATGACCACAGCGTATCCAGATAGGTAGGTAGGTACGCATTGAAGTCGCCGCCGTGCCCATATGTAGACACAAACTAATCACCTTCCTTACTCGATGATCTGGTTAGCATTACAAGAGTAAGCACCATTGAGTTAAAATGTGCTCCCAAAACTATCAGGTACCTAGTACGTCTCTGCTGCCATATGGGTATGATAGTAAGTGTGAACCTCCCTAGGAATGGTTGTGACGAGTATTTTTAGACTCTATTATTATTGGTGGACACATTATAATGTAGCAACATACCTTCGGAAGCGTTGTTACGTAATTAACGTTCAAAACTGTCCACAATTTTAGACAAAAAGATATCTACGTTCATACTCGGTGTGGTATGGGAGGTACCTATATTTCAGAAAACGAATAAAATGTTGGTAAGTAGAACATCTAGGAGACGTTTGTGTCTACAGATGGGCACGGTGGCGACTTCAATGCGTACCTACCTACCTATCTGGATACGCTGTGGTCATTAAGTACTACTCACATGATAAAAACGGAGTTGAGTAGAATGTTGTCTATTTCCACGAAAATAGACAACATTCTACTCAACTCCGTTTTTATTAAAATGGTTTTCCACAATCTCATCGCGAGTGAGTTTATTCGTACTCACATGATCTGGTGAGTATCACAACATGCGTCGATCGTGTAATACAAAACATGAATACGAGTAGATATAAGTGTTCCAAAACTATTGGGCAGTACGTCACTGCTATCGTAAGATGGAGGATATGAGTGTGACGATAAGTGTGAATCACACTAAAAATAATTATTGGTATTCCTACATACCATCTGTTGACTAGATATCTATGTCCAACAACCTACTACATCAACTATGTATTCGCTGAGATGATTATTTTTCCCTTTTTGGTGTTTACAGACATCATTTTTGAGGTCGATATATAACTCGAGTTAGCGATACTCCCCCTCGGACAGTATTTACTACAAATTTGATATCAAAATGATCACATGACACCTCAAAGGTTCACACTCAAGCGAGCTACAACGATAACTGTTCGGGCAGAACTAAAGGAGGGCTTAACAGGTGCCCCCTCTCTTCTCTCAATAGTTTCAAAACCTGTCACGAGGGGATTTACGAGCAGCTTTTGGCGACACTACTGTGTTTCTCGAGTTTCAAATAATAAAGATTGTTTAAAATAACAATGTCAGTGAATCTGATGATAATGCAAGTAAAATGGTAAACGTTCAATCGGGTTCAATCCGGGTTTGAGTCTTCGTTTTCATCAATCCATCACACGGCGATCCTGACGTTGCTTCCGTCCTCGGGAGCTCAGTTCACCTAGGGGACCAGACACAGCCCATTAGTGAAGAGAATATCAGCCTACTCCCGTCTCCATAAGTGAAGGGTTTCCCCTTCAGGCAAACAATTCAAAATAACAGCTTAGAACTGGCAAGTAAATTAATGCACATGCACAGTGGAGGTTGGAGGCACGAGGAAAATTTCAATGAACAAACAATTCCAAGTAACAAACAAATTGTGCAAGGAAGTACAGGAATTATCCTTTGATCAATATATTCGAGCCAGGTGAATCCAGTCGTTAGGAAACATTAAAAGCAACTCGTTCAAAAGGAACTCATTCAAAAGAACTGCTTGGGAAGGTTGTCTATCTCACTTGGGCTTGACAGTCACACTATCAGAAAAGTAATGACTGTAAGACGTAGACCACGTAAAGGGAAGGACATAGAACAAGGGTCCAACTATGACGCAGCCAACGTAAGGGTGCCAAGCAAGGTAGACTCCAGCCCACATTCCAAAATTAGACTCATACTTAACTGAGAAAATGATTATGATGATCACTGAGAAGACTTGGGGCTCCAAAGTCAACATAGGTGGGATAGTCCACATTCAACATGATGATCACTGAGAAGACTTGGGGATCCAAAGTCAACATAGGTGGAATAATCCACATTCAACAAAATAACAAGACTGGGCGAATCCACAGTCACCTTGGAAGAGCAGTGGGTAGTCCACTATGAACAAAAACAGTCAAGAAAGTCAAAATTACTTCGATAAATCCCTGCTATCATCAGGGATAGTTCTAGAGCCATCAAAATTAGGAGCCTTGCGCAACTGTTCGTGAGGGTATTTCAAGTACTTCCTTGATCCTCCAGAAACATACTGCAATAAGTAGCGGTCATTTGGTAAAACCTTAACAATTTAATATGGTCCTCAATAAGCGTTATCCAATATGATTAGATTCCTCGCCTCCATCTGTGCAAATACCAAATCGTTTTCTTCAAACCTCTTAACTTTGAGTTTTCCACTGTCAAATCGACTTATGCTTATTTGAATATGTTTCTCAGTCAATCGAGTAGCAGTATCATGAATTTCATGTGTGCCATCGAATGGAGTGCTTCTAAGGTTTTTTTTTTTCGTATCCAAAATGGAAGAGATATTCGTGTACATTGTTGACAACAGCATAACGTAGTGAATGTGGTACGATGGGAAGATATCTTGTGCGTGTATGTCTCTGTACCTTCCTACACAAAATTCTTCCATGAATTTCATAATTGTTTTGAATATCAGGATCAATATACGATGTTTTCCATGAGGTCTTAGTTTTTGGTGTTGCTGCTCTATGGGGGTGTTGATAAACAAAGAATTTGCATTTGGACTTTCAATAATTGGTTCCGAAGTTAGAGTACTATCATCATTGTCATCAATGGGGTTTCAAACCTTGCAAAAAGGACCACCTTCTTTGGACTTGTGGCATTAGATCTTGTTTATTTTGTGTTGCACGAAGCGAAGCACAGTCAGTTACTACAATGAATTGGTAACTTTGTAAATAATTATGAGAATGCGTTGCGGCATAAACCACAAGGGTCTTCAGCTCTTAATAGTTGCAACGTGATTCTAATGGAGTGGTTCTTTTGCTATTGTCAGACACACACTGACAAAGTTTCGTATGGGACAAATCTCTAAAGATTATCTGGACCCAAGAGGATCGCCAGGTCAGTCATACGTCTTTAAACTTCAGCTTACCCAATCCCCAGCTAGGATTGTTAGGAAACTTAGTACCTAGGCAGGACATAAGAGATTTACTGCAAATAATTTTAATTCACAAGTAGGCGCAAAAATAAGTCAGGCCTAACCACTGAAACAGCGGAGGAGACGACACTAACAGCTGTAGTATGCAACAGGTCTTGGCTTTCATCAATGATGTTAATCAGTATTGCTCCAAAACCTAAAGAACTTGCATCAATATGCAATTCAATTGGGTATGAAGGGTTGAAAATGGTTAAAATTGGTTCTGAGGTTAGGAGGCCAATAAAATGGAATAGGATCGATTTTTGTTGTCATCTGACGTATTATCAGGTTTACGGGTCAATTGGAACAAAGGGGTTGCTAACTGTGCAAAATTATGCACAATTGTCTAAAATTTGATGCTAGACCAAGGAATTGGCGAAGTGTACAAAGAGTTGTGGGAGGTCACAAATTGTGAGAGCTTCAACTTTAGTTTTATTGGGTTGCAACTCTCCGTTCTCTATCTCATAACCTACATATTTGATTTTAGTTACAACAAATGAGCATTTAGAAAAAATTGGATGAGAAACCAGCAGCTGTTAATATTCCCAGAATACAATCTAAGCGTTCTAATGCCTCACTCGGAGTGCTAGCAGAAATCAACATAATTATCGTACATGTAGCATGTGACATAATCATGTGTTAAGACTCCTAAAGCTTTCATGATAGCTCGTTGATAGACACTTGGTCCGTTACGTACCCCAAAAGGTAAAACCAAAAATTCCCACTGTCCATCTGGTGTTATAAAAGACAGTTTTTCAATGGAGTCTTCCTGAACAGGAATTTAATAAAATCCACAGGCAGCATCCAAGATGGTGAAATACTTAGCTCCGCTAAATCGAGCAATTTGATCAGTAATCAACGGTAAAGGAAAATGTTCTGGGGCTGTGTTCAAATCCAAGGAACGAAAATCAACAGTCATCCGAAAACCTCCAGTCCTTTTCTGAACAAGAAGTACCTATTGGACTAACGGGAGGATGAGCTAGGACGAATTACTTTTGCATCTTCGAGTTATTTTATGTGCTCTCGAACTAATTCACATTGTACAGGAACAGGACTGAGTCTATAAGGACGTTGTTGTACTGTTTTAGTTGAATCAATGAGACGAATTTTAAATGTTCCAGTGGTAATGCGTGTGGTTAGAACTCCTGTGATGAAGAATTTTGAATATTTTGTAAAAGATTAACGAGTTTTGATTTTTGACTAATAGGAATATCTGTGTGTAATTCGTTGAAATTCACATCATTTACTGGTGAAACTTGACGACTTTTTGATAATGAGTCTACATGTGTGGGTAAATCAAAGAATGGAACGGTTATGGTGTGACAGCCTGGGATCTCACTGAACAACACAACCACATCCTCCGTGAACTGATCCAGAGAACATGGATCTTTCAAAAATCAGAAAATTCATAATTAGATTTGCAAGTGTTATCAGTTCCAGAATGCTTATCTCTCTTAATATCATTATCCAATAAAACTTCCGACTCAATTCCAGGAATTGTGTCCTTGATTTAACTCGAATTTCATTCATAAAAAGTCTGGTAGTGTTCAGTAAAATATTCTCAGTAGTAGAAGACAAGATAGGAGGATCGTCCCTCCTCAATTTGCACGTATTTGGGATAATCACCATATAATAATCTGTCACAAGAATTTCTCGCCCCAAAATTATGGGCACTGGAAGACAGTTATCTGCCACTATGTGAAACAAAACATGGTATGACGACCATTGATGGTAATTAAAACTCGTTTTTGGCAATTAGAAATGGTTACTGCAGATCCTATTTCATGCAAATGAACTATATTGTTAAAAGAAGTGCCTTGTAATTTAGAACTAATGGACATACGAAGGAGAGAGCATTCTGATCCTGAGACGAAAAACGCTGAATATGATTACATAAAGGTTTATAAATTTTCTACATAGATCACTCGTGTTTCTGATTCATCTTAAGTCCAACCCTTAAGTTCTCATAGGGAATGAACGGTTTGTCCTACAGAGCTCCGTGTGGTCTCAAAAATTCGATACTGTCTTAAATTGAAGGAAAAACAATACCTTTATACCATTTTTTTTTTTTGAGCTAGGGCGTTTTTAAAATTTTCACCCTTAGAAGTGACCGACATCAACCAAAATCTTAGGGGCACAACTAGACCCAAAATTGAGTCCACATACTAAATTTCATCAAAATCAGCAGATTTTTGGATTCTACATACCTTGAAATGTAAACCAACAAATTTTGAGGGGGGGTTAAAATTGTTTTAATCTTGGTCGATTCCAGAGGTTCATTATTGAAAATTATAAACCAAAAATAGTGGAATACATCACCTCGGTAAGTAAAAGTGCCTTCTGGATTAGCAACGCATAGGCCAACGTGCTTCTCTGCTGGCTTGGACATCAGACTTCTGCATTCTCCCGGGCCTGGTCTTGATAACTGCTTCTTCTTGGGACAGTTCGGTGCGATGTATCCTCCTTGGTTGCAGGCAAAGCAAGTACTGGTGATGGGTTGCTTTGGTAGGTGACTTGCTGAGGTAGTCTCAGACACTGATGTGTGACGCTCAAAAACTTTGTGTTCAGTTTGTTGACAATACCCACAGCGAAGATTGAAGTTTTGAGGAGATGAGAAAAAAGAGGTTTAATCATTCCGGCAGCGTTTTGAAGAGGTAATTCTTGATTCAAAGAGATTGTGTCAGCCATTTCATTCATAACTCTCGCTTGTTCAAATAATAAATTGTGTAATTCATTCCTGAAATCATACTTGTCCGAGCGTATGGTGAGGGGGGTGGTGGAACAGGTCTCCGAAGATCTCCACTCGTGAAAATTCGGCAACATCGCGTTCGGAAGTGCGTACGTACGCACGGAAGGGTGTACCCCCCTCGCCTCGTCCATCCAGTCTGGTCCGGTGGAGGGTTTTCCCCCTCGAGGTATTTTCGGCTCGTCCTGAAAATGGCGGACGTAGACTTGAATGACCGACGTTTTCACAAACATCCCGAGCGTTTCCGACGTTTTCACGAAATAATTGTTCACAGAGCCACTATTGAATTCACGATTTTCACTAAATCTGGCACGTAAGTTGTTTATCCCACTTCTGATGTTATGGTGGGCTCCTCCTCCCGAAGCTGACCTTCCTCTTGTCGGAAGACACGGTATTTGCAAAGGAACAACACTTCCGAATTGTAAACTAATTTTATTACCTGAAGAGACTGTACTATTTCAGAAACGGAACTCGAGTTAGCGATACTCCCCCTCGGACAGTATTTACTACAAATTTGATATCAAAATGATCACATGACACCTCAAAGGTTCACACTCAAGCGAGCTACAACGATAACTGTTCGGGCAGAACTAAAGGAGGGCTTAACAGGTGCCCCCTCTCTTCTCTCAATAGTTTCAAAACCTGTCACGAGGGGATTTACGAGCAGCTTTTGGCGACACTACTGTGTTTCTCGAGTTTCAAATAATAAAGATTGTTTAAAATAACAATGTCAGTGAATCTGATGATAATGCAAGTAAAATGGTAAACGTTCAATCGGGTTCAATCCGGGTTTGAGTCTTCGTTTTCATCAATCCATCACATATATAAAAATAATAAACCGTTGTGTAATAATTTGCAGCGTTTTTCAACTTCTATCACAAATTTTCGATACTTTTAACAAAGCAAAATGAAATCTGTTTGAAATAGGACCACCACGGATACTGGTAGAACACATTTCAAAAAGAATCAGACAGATTGGTACCAGAATAAAGAAATGCAAGCGACTCGGACATACAAAAAAAAAAAAAAATCGTCGTCCCACGACAACCCGAATTGAGTACCTCCTCTTTTGCGCGCCTTCGGCGCGTTGACGTCGGTCAAAAATAGGAACATCCCGCAGAGAACTAAACTTTTCCTATTGACGTAGTGATCCAGTAGGGTTACCTCTATCTCAACCATAAAGTAAGTAGGTACCGATATCAAGACGAAATTATTGATACAACCAACTTTCCGGTTAAAGCAGCCAATAAACGAAATCGATATGCCTTAGAGCACAAAGGGGATGTCCATCCAGCTTCCTTATTTTTTATTTTTTTTATTTCAGAAAAACTCAAATTCAACTTTTTCTTTGCGAGTTTTCTTGACGATAATAGCTTCAAAATTTATTAAGGAAATTAAAGAGTTTAGTGCAAAAACCATTATTTTACGAATTTAGCATTGGTGATAATTTCTTTTGCGTTTTTCTCAAAATTCTATTTTTGGATATAGCGCGTTTGTGCTTTAAGGTATGATATAATGAAAAATGCCGTACTAAGTAGTGGCATCCTATACAAAACGCTGCAAACTATTACACAATGGTTTATAATTTTTCTATATTGATCACTCGTCTGCAAAGCCACCAACCATCCAACATGAAGACAAACATCGAACGCATTTCGGTCATCTATAATTTGAACGTAGATTAGGCCTCTTTTGCGATTCACACTCGTGTTTCTGATTTATCGTACGTCCAACGCGTAAAATCTCGTAGGGAGCGAACGGTTTGTCCTACAGAGCTCCGCGTGGTCTCAAAAAATTCTATAGAATCTTAAATTGAAGGAAAAACAATACTTTTATATTAACATTTTTCGATTAGGGCGTTTTGATCATTCCAAAATTCATTTTTGAACCCTTAGAAGTGACCTACATCAACCAAAATCTTCGGGGCACAACTAGACCCCAAATGTAGCCTACATATCAAATTTCATCAAAATCGGTCAATGCTAAGTGGGGAAAATGCCGCGGACGGAGTACGGCGGACGGACGGCCAAATTTTTATCCGATTTTTGGATTCTACGTACCTTGAAACGTAAACCATCAAATTTTGAGGGGGTGCTAAAAAAAATTTTCTTGGTCGATTCTAAAGGTTCATTATTGAAAATAATAAACCAAAATTAACACTCGGGTTGAATGAGGTCATTCGAAGTGTTTAGTTCTGTACAGAAGTTTTTAAGGGTTCGATTTCAGCCATTTTCGGGCTGTACAAACCTAAACACTCGGGTGAAACTGAGTTCGGGAGGCGCCCTTAGGTATTTTCAGCGGAATTCTTCCTGTACAAACGAAAAAATTGGGCCTTGTACTTGATTTTATCGATATCACGGTTTTTTCAACCCAGGCTAGACAGAGTGAGTCGCAGACATTCGTACCACTGACATCACATAAGATTTTTTGAGAAAAAAGGTAGGAATCGCTTTTGCTAAATGTTTTCGCAGTGTATTAGCACCAATTTTTTCGTTTGTACAGGAAGAATTCAGCTGAAAATACCTAGGGGCGCCTCCCAAACTCAGTTTCACCCCAGTGTTTAGGTTTGAATAGCCCGAAAATGGCTGGAATCGAACAAAAAACACTTCGAATGATCTCATTTGGCTCGAGTGTTTATTTTGTACAGGATGCCACTACTGTACTAACTACACCAAAGCATAAATAATCATTACCCACATCTAGTTGTAATTTTTTATCCACTCACCACTAGCGTTGTAATACACTAAATTCGACGTGTTAATTACTACTTCTGCTCATTCAGAAATAGGAAGACTCACTCTTGACAGCGTTTCGTGCATGCGAACGTACCCCTTTGCTTTCTTGAAATGTTTCTTCAACAAAAAGTACGGCAAAGTATCCAGAAACATACCGTCGAAAACGGCCGTAGAGGCCCCTTCCATTCTCCACGATGGCTTCCCCTGTCTCATATCCGAGGCATCTGCTATATCGTCGATCACCGCCGAGCAAGCAAATTTCTTGAACAACGGAAAACCTTCAGACAAGACTATTCGAAACCGAGGCACTAATCACCAGAATCGCCGTATTATAGGTAGAATAAATTACTAAGTAGGTACCTAAGCAGTATCCAAAATTGGAGGATCAACGGAATAGAATTGAAAATTTACATTAAAGGCTAATAATTACGTAATAAATTACGTGTCTATTGGATTTGTTGTCTAAAATATACAGAAATATCGTAAATTATTCCGTTACCAGCTCTACACAGCATCGTAATATCCGGCATTTCGTCAAATTTTCTCTGGTTTGGATTTCTTTTGGAGCCACGAAACGATAAACAAGCTCAGGCCCGTAAGTCCAACATGGGTGGAAGGCAGGAACTGTGTACTTCAACATCTGTAAGATCGTGAAGTATTCGGTGGTTATCACGCTAGTTAAGTTATTACCTGCGTTCCAAGATTTTTGAAAAAATTATTTTTCTTATTTGTTATCAATGGAGCTTCTTGTCTCCAGCAGAACTAATTTTGGTTAATTATTTTCAATAATAAAAAAATAAAATAAAAAAATTTTTGATAGTACTTAAGTTAGAAGTAGATATAAGTAAATAATTTTAGCAACAAGTTAGTTATCTCTCCCTTTCACTTTACATGACAGGCAAACAACCTTTCACCGCGTGGTCTCGTTACCACATTGTCGGGTGGTCTGGTCGGCCCGGGGGCGGCTCGCCTGGCGTGTTCTTAAGTGTATAAACACGTTAGGGTTGCCTCCTAGTGATAGGAGACAACCCCGGGAGCCGTCAAGGTGGGTGGGTCCGGGTCCGGCCGGGCTGCCCGGCTGGGTCCACACATTTTTTTAGGACGTCCCACAGTAAGACTTGGGCGTCCTTATGCGATCGATCTGGGGTGAAGGAGGACAACACTCAACAGAAAAAAAAAAATAACCACACAGTAATCCGTTTTAGACCATTCTGAATCCAAATCCGCGAAAAAACCATAGGTGTATGTCTGTGTGTGTGTGTATGTGTGTGTGTGTGTGTGTGTGTGTGTAACAAAATCTTGTGTACTCTGCCCAGGCCTTAGTTCTCAACCGATTTTCCTGGTTCTTTTTTTGTTCGACGCGGAAAACTATCTAGTTGTACACTACGGCGCCAGAATTTAGAATTTTGCCTTTTAAGGAGGGGAAAGGGGGGGTAATGCTCAAAAAACGTGTGTTTTTGGGCATAATCTTGTGTACTCTGCCCAGGCCTTAGTTCTCAACCGATTTTCGTGATTCTTTTTTTCTTCGACGCGGAAAACTATCTAGTTGTGCACTACGGCGCCAGAATTTAGAATTTCGCCTTTTAAGGGGGGAAAGGGGGGGTTAATGCTTAAAAAACGTGCGTTTGCGGGAATAATCTTGTAAACTCTGCCCAGGCCTCAATTTCCAACCGATTTGTGTGTTTCTTTTTTTGTTTGACTAAAATAACTACCGAGTCGTACATGATTTCACCAGAGTACCATAATTTGCAAGAGGAGTGGGGGGATGGGTGGGGGGATGGGTGGGGGGATAATATTCACAAAATATCCAATTTTTCAATATTTCGGTTCCTTTACTGCTTACTATTTGTATCCAAGCTTTGAAATTGAGGAAAAATTCTCATTATACCTTAGGATTTGCATGAATTACTTTCTGTACCACCATGGAAATAAAAGTGGTGCCACCATGGTGCCAGGACACCATAAACCGAATATTTCTTGGGTTTTTTGGTGTTTCACCTTGAATACGGATGTGACATTCGACGGACTGCCTACCAAACCTAATAGATGAAAGTTCAATGTTACGACGTATTTCCGCTTTGGTGCCACACTGGCACCATTGGTGGTTGTTGGGGGGGTGGGGGGGGGGGTGAACTCGAATTCGCATGTTGGGTGTCGTAGATCATGGATTTTAAAATGCTCTTCAGATTCGAGGCTCCCATGCCGCTAGAAATGTTAAGGTGGATAATGGGGGGGGGGGGGTCAGTATTTCTTGCCTAAAGTAATAAATAAATTACATCGAGTAAAACAGTTTTATCACTTAACAACTGGTTAAACTGATCTAATGCTTATCCAATGGGACGTCCCCTGGAATGCATGCATTACTAAACAATATGTTTTTCACATTTTTTTTCATCTTCATATCCCTCTCATGTACATGGAGCGGAAAAGTAAAGAAAAGCACACGAGTTCCTCATTTTAAAAACATTGTTTATAATATGCACTCACTATTAATTTTTAATTACCTATGTTATATACTTCCATTTATATTTTAACTGACGCATTCATGTCCTTGTAGACAAAGAATAAAGATCTATCTATCTATCACGTGGCCTCCTTTCCTTTCTGATCCTTTCACCTCCCTTTCACCCAGGCCTGAACTTTAGTACTCTCTTGACGGCCTGAAGATGATGTCCTTACATCGAAAGCGCTCGCCTCCAGTACTCGACTTGCTGGTTACGACGGATTCTCCAATACGGTACGTAGATAATAATTGTGTTCTTATAACTAGCGGAACTAACCCCTTTCATTTAATACCTGAAGTAAAAGGTTTCTCTTTTGCATACGGGAATGAAGCAAATGCTTTACCTCGGAAGGTTTTACTCATGAGCAATAGCTTTTACTTTTACCTTTTGCTTTGAGCATTTAGTACTCCAACTTTATGCATACCACCCAATGTATTATCACTAGGTCATGATACACGTATAAGGACTTACCCGGACCATATTGTTTCTGTATAAAGGGAGGTCTCGGACGAAATATTCGCATTCCGCCAAGAGATCTTCTCTCAAGAATCTTCTGTATTCAGCTTCGTCGTCCAGCGGATGAGAATGAGTTATTTGTCGACCACTTTCAACAAACATTCGTTTTGGTATAAGTCAGAGATGGGCGAATTTTTATTCATAAATACGATTATGAATACGAATACAGGTATGAATATGAATACAAATACAATCGTATTCACACTTTGAATATGATTTTTCCCCGTATTCGCATTTTTAATACGATTTTATAATTTTTTCTATGATTTCCCTAAAAATCGATTTTTTTACGATTTTCCCTGAAAATCATACTTTTTAAATGATTTTCTCCCGAACAATGGACATATTTATGACCTACCTTTGTCAAAATAATCTATCAAAATTCGAAACGCTCGCCAATTCTTATAGGATTTTTCACGCAGAATCGAATGAGACCAACCCCAGGTCGCCACGACCAACCGTATAGAAACTACGACGTAATATCTACTGAATTTGTTGTAATCAAGATTTTCGCTAAAAGTTTTTGTTTCACTACAACTTTCACCGAACGTTCCTTACGCTAAAAACTAAAAAAACTAAAAATTTATAGTGAATAAGGTGAAGGAGGCGGGGGGTGTTACAGTTTCACAGTTAGGTAGTGTTTTTTTGCTCTTGGAAGGTAGTAAAAATGAAAGTTTTTTCCAATGGGACGTCCCCTGGAATGCATGAATGCATTGAAAATTCCGTGAAAACCTACAATCACGTTCCAGATTGTACGCTTACTTTTGAAGCGGTGCGAATAAGCAGCCGTTGGGTACCCGCTTATTCAGTTTTGGTCGATTCCTCTTCGCCGTGTGGAGCAATTTCACAATACCACTTACTCTCTTTGTTGGAAACATGCTTCTCCACGAGATTTTCACGGAGGACTGAAGGTTCGCCCAAAAAAAAGTTGCTATCGACGAATCGGCTCAAGGCCCTCGCACAGGATAAGCAGAAACCTGGGGCCACAAATTTAAATATTACGTACCGTAGAGGCAGGTGACTGGAAATTTTGATATTTCCTGGAGGGCGTCCAGCGATTCCCCGAACACAAATTCCCTGAGTTTTCCAGCGTTAATATTCGACTTTTTTCAGGGTTCTAAATAAATCACAATACAAAAAATGAGATCATAATTTCTCAAGGAAAAATTTTGAAATTTTTAAAGGAAATTAGGTTTTTAAGGAAATTTTGAAATTAAAAAAGCATTGGAAAAATAGTAGCATGTCTCAAAACATCAGTCTGTAAGTCCGGGGCGATGATTTTCATCCAATCAAAAAACATCATCATCGTTCTTTTTTTTTCAATCCGCCAAACAGTCACAGATTGATTATTTTCATAAGGGATTATTTACAACCCAATTCGCTCAATTCCTGAATAATTACCAGAAATCGGAGAATAAATTCGAATAATTACGAAGTTACAAAGATTTCATGACAGACTGAGAAAGATTGGTTTGCTCGAGAGAAAGGACCACTTCAAAGGCTTGTTTTCACCTTCGATTGATTGAAAAAGTCTAGAATGGACGTCAAAATCATCGAAACTTGTTGGTTTGCACGAGAAAAACGACCACTTCAAAGGCTCGTTTCACCTTCGATTATTTGAAAAAGTCGAAAATGAACGTCAAAATCATCGAAAGTTGTTGGTTTACTCGAGAGAAACGACCACTTCAAAGGCTCGTTTCACCTTCGATTATTTGAAAAAGTCGAAAATGAGCGTCATAATCATTGGAAGTTGTTGGTTTGCTCGAGAGAAACGACCACTTCATAGGCTTGTTTTCACCTTCGATTGATTGAAAAAGTTGAGAATGAGCGTCAAAATCATTGGAAGTTGTTGGTTTGCTCGAGAGAAACGACGACTTCAAAGGCTCGTTTTCACCTTCGATTGATTGAAAAAGTTGAGAATGAGCGTCAAAATCATTGGAAGTTGTTGGTTTGCTCGAGAGAAACGACCACTTCAAAGGCTCGTTTTCACCCTCGATTGATTGAAAAAGTTGAGAATGAGCGTCAAAATCATTGGAAGTTGTTGGTTTGCTCGAGAGAAACGACGACTTCAAAGGCTCGTTTTCACCTTCGATTGATTGAAAAAGTCGAAAATGAGCGTCAAAATCATTGGAAGTTGTTGGTTTGCTCGAGAGAAACGACCACTTCAAAGGCTCATTTTCACCTTCGATTGATTGAAAAAGTCGAAAATGAGCGTCATAATCATTGGAAGTTGTTGGTTTGCTCGAGAGAAACGACCACTTCATAGGCTTGTTTTCACCTTCGATTGATTGAAAAAGTCAAAAATGAACATTGAAATCATGGAAACTTGTTGGTTTGCTCGAGAGAAACGACCACTTCATAGGCTTGTTTCACCTTCGATTGATTGAAAAAGTCGAAAATGAGCGTCAAAATCATTGGAAGTTGTTGGTTTGCTCGAGAGAAACGACCACTTCATAGGCTTGTTTTCACCTTCGATTGATTGAAAAAGTCAAAAATGAACATTGAAATCATGGAAACTTGTTGGTTTGCTCGAGAGAAACGACCACTTCATAGGCTTGTTTCACCTTCGATTGATTGAAAAAGTCGAAAATGAGCGTCAAAATCATTGGAAGTTGTTGGTTTGCTCGAGAGAAACGACCACCTCAAAGGCTCGTTTTCACCTTCGATTGATTGAAAAAGTCGAAAATGAGCGTCAAAATCATTGGAAGTTGTTGGTTTGCTCGAGAGAAACGACCACCTCAAAGGCTCGTTTTCACCTTCGATTGATTGAAAAAGTCGAAAATGAGCGTCAAAATCATTGGAAGTTGTTGGTTTGCTCGAGAGAAACGACCACTTCAAAGGCTCGTTTTCACCTTCGATTGATTGAAAAAGTCGAAAATGAGCGTCATAATCATTGGAAGTTGTTGGTTTGCTCGAGAGAAACGACCACTTCATAGGCTTGTTTTCACCTTCGATTGATTGAAAAAGTTGAGAATGAGCGTCAAAATCATTGGAAGTTGTTGGTTTGCTCGAGAGAAACGACGACTTCAAAGGCTCGTTTTCACCTTCGATTGATTGAAAAAGTTGAGAATGAGCGTCAAAATCATTGGAAGTTGTTGGTTTGCTCGAGAGAAACGACCACTTCAAAGGCTCGTTTTCACCCTCGATTGATTGAAAAAGTTGAGAATGAGCGTCAAAATCATTGGAAGTTGTTGGTTTGCTCGAGAGAAACGACGACTTCAAAGGCTCGTTTTCACCTTCGATTGATTGAAAAAGTCGAAAATGAGCGTCAAAATCATTGGAAGTTGTTGGTTTGCTCGAGAGAAACGACCACTTCAAAGGCTCATTTTCACCTTCGATTGATTGAAAAAGTCGAAAATGAGCGTCATAATCATTGGAAGTTGTTGGTTTGCTCGAGAGAAACGACCACTTCATAGGCTTGTTTTCACCTTCGATTGATTGAAAAAGTCAAAAATGAACATTGAAATCATGGAAACTTGTTGGTTTGCTCGAGAGAAACGACCACTTCATAGGCTTGTTTCACCTTCGATTGATTGAAAAAGTCGAAAATGAGCGTCAAAATCATTGGAAGTTGTTGGTTTGCTCGAGAGAAACGACCACTTCATAGGCTTGTTTTCACCTTCGATTGATTGAAAAAGTCAAAAATGAACATTGAAATCATGGAAACTTGTTGGTTTGCTCGAGAGAAACGACCACTTCATAGGCTTGTTTCACCTTCGATTGATTGAAAAAGTCGAAAATGAGCGTCAAAATCATTGGAAGTTGTTGGTTTGCTCGAGAGAAACGACCACTTCATAGGCTTGTTTTCACCTTCGATTGATTGAAAAAGTCAAAAATGAACATTGAAATCATGGAAACTTGTTGGTTTGCTCGAGAGAAACGACCACTTCATAGGCTTGTTTCACCTTCGATTGATTGAAAAAGTCGAAAATGAGCGTCAAAATCATTGGAAGTTGTTGGTTTGCTCGAGAGAAACGACCACCTCAAAGGCTCGTTTTCACCTTCGATTGATTGAAAAAGTCGAAAATGAGCGTCAAAATCATTGGAAGTTGTTGGTTTGCTCGAGAGAAACGACCACTTCATAGGCTTGTTTTCACCTTCGATTGATTGAAAAAGTCGAAAATGAACGTCAAAAAAATCGGAAGTTGTTGGTTTGCTCGAGAGAAAGGACCGCTTCAAAGGCTCGTTTTTATCTTCGATTGATTGAAAAAGTCGAAAATGAGCGTCAAAATCATTGGAAGTTGTTGGTTTGCTCGAGAGAAACGACCACTTCATAGGCTTGTTTTCACCTTCGATTGATTGAAAAGTCAAAAATGAACATTGAAATCATGGAAACTTGTTGGTTTGCTCGAGAGAAACGACCACTTCATAGGCTTGTTTCACCTTCGATTGATTGAAAAAGTCGAAAATGAGCGTCAAAATCATTGGAAGTTGTTGGTTTGCTCGAGAGAAACGACCACCTCAAAGGCTCGTTTTCACCTTCGATTGATTGAAAAAGTCGAAAATGAGCGTCAAAATCATTGGAAGTTGTTGGTTTGCTCGAGAGAAACGACCACTTCATAGGCTTGTTTTCACCTTCGATTGATTGAAAAAGTCGAAAATGAACGTCAAAAAATCGGAAGTTGTTGGTTTGCTCGAGAGAAAGGACCGCTTCAAAGGCTCGTTTTTATCTTCGATTGATTGAAAAAGTCGAAAATGAGCGTCAAAATCATTGGAAGTTGTTGGTTTGCTCGAGAGAAACGACCACTTCATAGGCTTGTTTTCACCTTCGATTGATTGAAAAAGTCAAAATGAACATTGAAATCATGGAAACTTGTTGGTTTGCTCGAGAGAAACGACCACTTCATAGGCTTGTTTCACCTTCGATTGATTGAAAAAGTCGAAAATGAGCGTCAAAATCATTGGAAGTTGTTGGTTTGCTCGAGAGAAACGACCACCTCAAAGGCCCGTTTTCACCTTCGATTGTTCGAAAAAGTCGAAAATGAGCGTCAAAATCATCGAAAGTTGTTGGTTTACTCGAGCGAAACGACCACTTCTAAGGCTTGTTTTCACCTTCGATTGATTGAAAAAGTCGAAAATGAACGTCAAAATCATCGAAAGTTGTTGGTTTGCTCGAGAGAAACGACCACTTCAAAGGCTTGTTTTCACCTTCGATTGATTGAAAAAGTCGAAAATGAACGTCAAAATCATCGAAAGTTGTTGGTTTGCTCGAGAGAAACGACCACTTCAAAGGCTTGTGGTGTATTTGCCGTGATCGTATGAACACGCTCGGTGCTGGAGGGATGTCTTCCATGTTTCCTTGGAGGGAGCAAAAACTTCCAGAACTACTCAGGAGTACTTCTGGAAGTTTCTTGCATCACCAATAGATAGTGTGCTAGTTTTTGTTGCAGTGTCTTCAATCATCTTCTGCCATTGCCTTCTCCCGAAGCTGGTCATGCCACAACTGATAAAGAAACATGTAAACTGGGGTAACTGATGGGTTATAAAAATCCTCAACATCATCTTTGAAATAACTGCTTAGAAATGAGGGGAAACTTTCATCCTCTCACAAGAACTTGTGATTTGGTGAAGACACGAGGGCCGCCTAGACGGTTCTCATAGGTACTCGTAACTGCAAAAATTCCTCCCAACCTACAGAAGGCCTATTAGACTGTACTAATTAGATCGCTACAGGGAACATCAATGAGAAACACACATGTACAGGAGAAATTGTAATTTACTCACACTTTTGGTCTGCACAACAAATTAGTCTTCAACACAATATAACACAAAGTCGTAGAATCAGACAACAAAAGCATCAATAAGGCTTTGATACCACCTTTTATTTCAAATAAATTCTAGTAGGATAGAAATTTAAAATTGCGAATTTCAAGGTCCATTGCGGTTAGTCTCCTCGCTAGTTATAAAAATGATAAAACGTCAACATTTCGTGTGCAAACAATTTTTTTCGTCATAAAAAACACATGGAGGGACCGAAATGATAAAACAGGACGATGTTCGTTCATCATCAGACTTATCAACATTTTTTTAATTGATAAAAATACCCACTTTTTCGATGAATGAAAATGTTACGTATTACTTAACTATGTGCTGTAAATATATCAATAAAAATATTGCAAAAATCTCTTAATTACATCAATATGTGAATAATATTAGTAGGAGACACGTTGTACTAGAATCAACCACGCAGCTCGACCGGCAAATTTTTACAAAACTCAATCAAATTGTGATTTTTGAAAACGAAGACAGCCATTTTTGATAAATGGGAATTTAAAAGCCATTTCGTTTTGATTAGAAACAACTAAAATAATTTGCATGGTGATTTATTCTAATATGTCAATAACAAGTCATTGCAATATTGGTTCATAAGGTTACGAAGAACTTAATCTCTTTCAAAACTTCGCTATACGGGCAATAAAATATAATTATAGTAATGTACTGCCGTCCAAAGGTAGAACGTCTCAAGTGCATTTATTTTTTTACATTTTGAAAAAAACGAGGTTCAATGAACAAACCTGCACCCTATCTTCACGAAACATCCCTAAATGTGTTTGTGTGTTTTATGCTCCATAGGCAAACAGCAGAATCTATATCATCTGGGCAATAATGGGTCATTTATGCCGAATACATGGACATAGGACTCTTCAGCTTTGCATCTGCGGATACACAGATTAACTCTGCATAAACAAGGCTTAAAATGTTTATATTTGCGTGGTATGCGAGTGACTATTTAAGCCTAGTACACCTCAATTAGGATTCTCTAGTACTGGTAATGGACTTAGGACAAAGAAATTTTTCACTACTTCCCTGGACCTAGGTTCTGGACTAGGGGTACCTACAGTAGGACCCCAAGTCCTTGAAAGTGTTACTCTCGGCACCCGCAGGTAGAACTCCATCTTCCTTCATTTTTATGCATTTGTCTATCCTACTTTGGCGTTGAACTTACTGGCCCTTACTGGTCTTGGCCGCTTCGTTTTATTCCTCTCTTCGGATTTGATTTTTGAATAAATGTCAACTTGAAGCTCCAGTATTTCTTGCACAAAAAGGTAGATATTGGGGTGCGGGGATTCAAAAACCTTTAAAAATGGCGATTCTATGGGTTAAGTAGTACTTGCGTTACGTCGTTGGAACAACCCTGAGTGTGCTGATCTTGCACAAACACAACCTCGCCATTCGTAGTTCTAAAGAAGCACTTACACTGCCAATTTCTCCTCCTGGGACATATCCACCGGAGTTCACCGCATTTCAATGTTTTTTGATACGTATACCTACATTTTTTAATGGTAAAACACATCATTTCCGCCTGTCGATCCACCCGGAACACAAAGGTCTCCATTAGAGTTCATATTGGCTCAAGTGATAAAGCAATACTGACAAGAAAGGAAAGGAATTCCGGCGATTCTGTTACTAGTCTGCCTGGGTGCCAAAGGCAACACTTGTCCATTCTGGCCACAGAGCAACAGAGACAAGTTAACAGAGGAGAAAGCCAACGTTAAAATGGCGTGCAAGCATTTTTGAGGCTGCCTCAGTTGCGCCATCTACTTTCAGCTGAGGAACTACTACAGAAACTGAAGTGGTGGGGGAGGCCACACCACTTCTTTTCAAATCACCCACTTCCATTCGAATGACCAGAAATTGTTAATTTTTTATTTCTCCATCATTTTGACTAGCAAGAAATACTCAGGAAATCCATTCGAGATGAAAGAGATTTCCAAATTGCCCGTTCAATTGTTGTTGCCCCTACTGCCACCCATAGAAACATTTTGAAACCTAGTATATTATAGAATTTAGCAATAAATATCGAGAAAATAACTATATGTTATCTAATCATTACTTTGATGCGACTGGTAACGCCCCAAGGAGAAAAATATGTGTTAACAAGGTGCTGTGATGATGTTGAGAGAACAGGATCATGAAAGCGATCTGTTGCTGTCAGCTATAACTACGTCCTGGAGCTCCACCAATCAGAACGCTTCTAGGGCACCCAGCTTTAGCTTTCAGCTGATTCTGATTGTTGATTCCGTGATTCTGGCCCACTCTGGATGCCAAACGTAAAAACGCGAAAGGGTCCTTCACTCTTTTTTTGACTGCGGATACCGAATATAGGCCCCCCTAGACTAGCTTGGTAGATGCGCTTGATCAAGATCTAGAAGTACATGTTCTTAACCCAAAAAGTGAAAAAATGGACTTAGAATGTTCTACCTTTGGACGGCAGTGTAAGATATAAATATTACTCTAATCAAGGCAATAGCTGATTTGTACCAAAATTAATTTCTTTCATTACCAAGACCAGACTCAGTTATTACTGTGGAAGCACCCTTAAAGCTATGAGCTCCATTGTACTATAAGGTTTCACATTCACTAGTCAATATCAAAATTCACAAAATAAATTTTAAATCATTCGTAAAAACAGCACTTTTGCAAAGAGCGGCTTTGTAGGCTTTTCGTTTCTCACTAAACACATTTAGAGTGAATATAATTATAATCATTGCAAATCAAGTCAAAGTGACATCTAAAAAAAGTATCGTTTGATACAAAACATGTCAAGTGCTGTGCAGCTGCCACTAGGCTAGAAACTAGGTGGATATTATTTATATGAACGTTGCTACTGAAGGTGAATACTTGGGGAGAAGGTAAGGTAGATCCGCTGTAAGGTCGTCTGCGAACTACAGCGCTCCAAGAAGAGAATACGCGAATGATCTATCAGGAGTATACAAGTGTATCCTCAGCGTTCCGTGCAGTAAAACCTACTTCAACTTTCCAAGTTGAGTGTGCTCATATCTGTTACAACAGAAGCTCAAACCTTCACTGTACCTAAAAATATCTAGATATGCCCCTGGTACACTCCACTTTATTTCAGAAAGTCCTTACAGAAACTTTGTAAAGTGATCGACTTATTACGACGAACAATTTTCATCTCAGTAATTTAATACCATGTAAATACGAGTTTTCCTCCGTAATTACATCATCGGAAACCACAATTTTCCTCCTCTGGGAGTGAACCCACTCGGCTCAGTTCTGTAGATAAATTATCTACATGGGGGAAATGAATAGTCAATGAAACTGATTGCATACGTCTGCATTGCGTTGTTATACGACCTTACAACGAAACTGCCCCTAGCTTCACAAAGTTACAAAAATTAGAGTAAGTATCAGGGTAAGTATCATCAGTCACACAAGTAACATCAAACCACATTGTTACGTTCCTGTTAACATTATTTTTTGTGCTATCAGCCCTTTACAACCCCCCACCATGAAATGATCTACACCTAAATTGTATGGACCTCTTTAGATACGAGTATTTCCCATGAGTAGTAGTTTTTGGTTTGCTCATTTGTTACTCCGATGGTGTTTGGGTAAAGAAATGAACCGATTAAAACCATCAATGTGCAGTAACATTCACACGGTGATCTGTCTGCCATTCTGCAATCTGATTGGCACTACTTGAAGAGTGATGCAATGCAGTGAAGAATCAGGAATTTTTTCATTCTGCGTAGTGATAAGCAATATTGTTCTGTCGACAGAACAGGTCCGGATTCATTTTTCAGCTGTTTCAGGGTACAGAATCCATAGCTGCACAACAATAGTAGGTATCCACGTCCTAAATATGGCAACACTGCCAGGAAGCCCCTGTATATTCTCATCAAACTAAGCACTGTTTAGTAAACGATGTTATTTGCCCTACTATCGAACAGTGGAAAGTATGCTGAGGAAGCAACATAAAGATCTGAAATCTTCGATAAAAGTACCCAACGTGTAACCCCCCCTCCACTCAATCATAACACTTCTAGTGATATTAGAGGACCGAATTTGAACAGCATTTTAAAATCCATGATCTACGATGTAGCATTACTTCTATGATGTCAGCAAAATAGCTGACTCGATTGCCTCCGTTGTGACAAAGATTTAAAATAAAAACTCTTCCCAGTTCTGCCGTCTACTATTCTACTTCTTTCATGTGACTCCAATTTTACTTCCTATTACCTACCAAACATTACACAGAGCTGGTTTCTTTCTTTCTATGGGTCTGGAACGGCCAAACATAGTGCCACACTTGGACCACAGTTCTTTGAATCAATACTTGACCAGGATCTTCAGCACTTCCTAATATTGTACTGGTCCCAGCTGTTGGGTCCTGATGTGGAAGCAATGCATGGGTACTAGGATTCATTCAATGCACGGAGCAATGCATTCAATGCATGGAGCATGGAGCAACGCATTCAATGCATGGAGCAACGCATTCAATGCATGGAGCATTGTATGGATTCAAAGTATACCTTATTCACTGCAGAATTGGAATGAAACATCTCTGCATTCCCTCCCCAGCCGAACAATGCAAGAACTCCCTCGTAAACCAAGATTTCTTCCTAAATCTACCAGCTAATCCAGACTCGGTCGAAACAGAACCCCCCTCCTGCTGTATGGTTAGCACAGACGCCAAATCGAAGAAAAAAGAGCAGATGCAACTCACCATTGATAAGAATGACAAACATAATTTCAACATACAAAAAAGTAAGTCGGGCATACTTGTGATTAGAGGTGCCAACAAGCTGAGTTTTGAGTTGAGCAATTTTACCTCAGAAGTGAAAGGCAGGCATCACACCACTGTTTCCATTACTCTGTAGCATCACTTGAATGGCCCAGATGATTCCAATGAGGAGATAAATTATTGAGAGCAAACTAAGAACACCAAACAAGAGGTCCATAACAATAACAAAACTATGTTAGGGTATTAATCTCACTAAAAGCATTATTAGTTCTAGATAATCAAGTTACATTCCCTACTCAGCATTCTTAGGGCCAAATAAGATCGAAGCGCTGTTAATACAGAAGCGCTTTCCAGTGGGTTTTGGCCCATCGTCAAACACATGCCCCATGTGAGCGTCGCATTTGGCGCACTGGACTTCGGTTCTGATCCTGGGAGCTGTATTTCAGAATAAATAAGTCATTACGACGAGATAAGAAATAACAGAAACCTGTAAAGAATCGCTTTGAGTACAAAGTTTGACACCTGGTCCGCCATATTGTGGTTTGGTCTTAAACAATGAGTATTATTACTGTCCAAATTCCACCCACATGCAGTGACGCGCCTTCAATGTAACTGCTTGGTAAGAATTTCGAAATTATTATTAGCAGTAGTATCCTATTGTAGAAATGAACGCATGCACGCTTTATTTCAAGGTTAAGGTATACAGCAGATGCTTCAAATCATCGTGCAGTTATAATGGAGGGCAGAAGCGAGGTTTTCAAAAGCACAGGTTAGGAATGGCCTTCAAGGTCTTCTGCAGGCACTTGTTCAAATCCCCAAAAAACCAACGAAATATTCATTATTGAAGCACACAAGCTATCTAGTGAAGCACAGCACGAGACAATATTTAGTACGGAACAGACAAGGTAAGTACGAAGTTCAATTAGGAAAATGAAACTCGATCATAACAGGTAACATACAAAAAGCTATTGAGCCTGCAATAATATTCAGATTCTTTCCACATCTAAACACCCGTTTTAGCCATTCACTCTAAATATAACGATTTACCCTCGTCCAAATGGACCAAAGTGCACGACTGTAATATCCATGTACTAAGAGGCCAATCAATTACAAATTTCTGGTATGAAATGTCATGTTACCTCTCAACCCTAATGAATGGTAAACGTTTCACTCACCTGCCCACCTCTTCAAGTACCTTGGATATGAAGAGATATTCCTGACCAGTGAACTTGACAGGTTTCAGAACTATCACAAGGTACGATTTATTCATGGGGGGGTAGAGACAATGGAAAATTTGCCTCACATTTTTCAATTTTTTTTCAAAAGAGGGTTCACTGAAATAGAAGAAAACCATTGTGTGTTGCTCGTAAAAGCATCCAAAAAATTTAGAGAACTTTTTAGCGGCAATCTGTATGGGGGCAGCCATGTTGTGACGTAACCACCTGCCTAACCAATCTGATTCCATTGCTCGGTGATCCCCTTCTCTCTGTGGTTATCCGCGGAAAGTTTATGTAAACAAAGAATAAACTGATGACAGTGTTCACTTAAGTGTAATCAGTGGTGATTCAAGTAAAGCTCATTGTGGGGAGGAAAAAACTGGCCTGAACCGAGTTTTTGCTGTGGCCAGCCCCTCAGCCTTCCACGATTTTATGACAGAGCCTTCACTTGTTAAGGCAATTTTACTGACGGTAATTTTTTTCATTAGGTATTCCTGGTGTTAAACGTTATTCTAAAGGCCTATTATAGGATTTAAGTTGAAATTCCAGAATCTAAAATTGAAGCAAATTCCCCATTGTTATTTGCACTTTGCACCTCTTCATCCAAACAGTATTTTTGTGAGAATTGTTGCCAAAACATGAAAAATATAACTTTTGACGTTATACATACTACATAAAATATATATTTTTTCCGCCATTTTTTACAACATTTGTGCGATTCTTAATGATTTAGCTGTATTTGTCGGATGTTGGAGAGAAATTATTAGGAAAGTGTTGTAATACATGTTGGCAACATTGTGAATTCTTCGAAAATATACTGTTTCACCTCGTCATCTGGATGAGACGACAATTCAGGTTCAGAGGATCTATCCTCAACAAGTCTGCTATTGTCTGGTCCAGGTAGCTAAAGGCACTTGGCTCAGTCCATCTATTGAATACCTAAGTCTCCTTGGTTTTTGTATGAATCGAATGCAGTTTTCGATTATAGTTGATACAATCTCGGATTTGAGAGATCAACATATCGTAATTTGTACTGGAGAACAACCCAACGTTTTGGTTGGAGTGTTAGTACGGTCGAACAACGCATAGCCGTCATAAATACCACTTTGGCTGCATTTCCGAAGAAAACAACGTTGCCAACCTGTAGGTATAACAAGTGTCGAGCAGTTCAAACCAAAAGACCTTTACTTCTACCATCATCTAGATATGGATCTTCAATTTTCCAACAAATCCGAATAAACTTGACCACAATCTCGGGCGAGAAGTTCTGACCATCAACAGTTTTTCAACGTACAAACTATTCTACGTCCAAATCGTTCCATTTAGAAGTGAAACACAGAAAAACATCATCATGGAGTTGGTCTTTAGACAGACACCTAATGCATTAAAAAAAGCTTTATTCTGCGGGTCCAGCAAATTAGTTCCTCAGATTTTCTAAGCTGCAGAATCCCAGTCGTGTTGAGTGGCTAAAACTTGTGTGTGGTTTAATTTTATTTTCGAGGTACAGAACAAAAAACACAACAGCGACTAGATTGACAATTTGCCATAAACGTTCGAATACAATAACTAAGCATTTAAAAAAATATGTTACGCACAGCATTTTACCCTCATCCTAGTTTGAAAATACATGAACCTATTGCAATGTTGAGATATGATTTCGCAGAAATCATTTTTTCGCCGGGATGAAGGTCATGGAGGCAGAATTGATGCAGAACCGCTTGCGAGAGGGTTTGGGGCCGTCGTCGAACACGTGTCCCAAGTGAGCGTCGCATTTGGAGCACTGCACTTCCGTCCGAATCATACCTGGTTTTGGTTTGATCAATAACAGTAGGTTGGCTCCGACTTTACGGGCGAGACATCAACTCAAAACAAAAGGACGTTCGTTTCGGGGGGAAGGGAAAGGAAGGATAGAAGTTATTCCGGCATCACAATACGGGAAAGCGAGGCGTCCGTCGACGGATTTGGAAGGATGAACGAGTGAGATAGATGGGAGGAGAAGAAAAGGGAAAGAGAAAAAATACCCATTAGCTCGGTATGTACATCCCAAGGAAATAGGGTAAAACAAACAAAACAGAATAAATACAATCACCAAGCATGCAAGCAAAGGGCAGGCTCAAGGGGAGTTAGAGAAGTTTTTGGATGAGCTATCACTTTCCACAATTTTCCTATTGAGCACTGGATTGAGTCCGAACATCTGGACCACTGGAAGTTCGTGATGGGGAAGAGCTGAAAATTCGTCTAGTCAGATCAGGAGACTGCACCACACACGACTCAACCAATTAGGTTTGTTAGAAAACAAATGATATATGAAAAACATAATCATGAAGAGCCAATTTGGTCAGGAGCTTCTTCTTCTCACTATCCTTACCAAATTAGATGATTTGTCCAATCAATAATTCATGTTTCATCGAACCATAATGGATTTGGGGCGTGTGTGGAGCGCTCTCTCGATCAGTTCAGACAAAAGTTGCAAGTTTTTAGCTCCCTCAATCAAGAACTTAGGCATTTAACCGAGAAAAACAATGCCTCTCCTACTTTATAGGAAACTGGAAATTCAACAAAAAAGAGTGGGATACCTTCGATTTATGTTGCATGGAAAAAATTGATTGACACGCAAGTTGTTTCCTGGTGGGCCAAAATTAACAATTGAAGAACCTGCAGTAACAATGAGTCAACTCCAAAATTGTTGTTTTTGAGTTAACACATTAGACGTGTCAATGTCACGCAAACACCTCTCACAAAAGGTACAAGAATATCTGCTCCTGTTCTTTCGTTCTCGGTTACCGCTCTTTTCTAGCTGTTTTCGTGATGTATGAACTGTTTATGAGACGAACGGTTCAAGCTGGAGGTGAATCGGTCGAGGTTGAAAGTCATGAGCAGTTATCAAAGAGACACCTTGTCTTTGCGCGCTTTGTGAAAAAAATATCTCCGCCACAGTGGATCAACACGTTTTTTTTCCGCATTCAACGCGTTAACACTGATTTTGAACTCATATGTACCTGCTGACCTAGTGGTGACACGAGAAACTTACTAGTTGGCAGGTAGTTCAGAAACTCGCTCACCACTAGATTGGGCGAGTACACAAGACTTCGAAACTAGTATTAACTCAAAAATGGCAATTATGGATTGTTGCTGGAGAGTCTTCAATTGTTGTTACCTCTCCGGTACTTTGATGCTGGTTGGATCCGAACCTTGGGAGAGCAGTTTTGAAACCCCCTCCCTTCCACTCACAATCTAAACCCTACAGGTGTGTCGGTGTAGCTATACTGGTACTGTGGAACTGAGTATCACCTTGTAACGGTTCCATGCAGTGACAAAAACTCAGCCCTCACTGGTCCAGATCCATGAACTGGGAAGCACCCTAGCCAATTCCACGAACTGAGAAGATATGGAATGGCTCTGGACTGGGAAGGGATCTTCTGGACCAGTTAGCATGGAATTTGTCTCTGGTATTCTTGTTCTTACATTATGTTCTTAAACTGCGACAAAAAGTTATTCTTTCCTTGAAATGTTTGGTCATTAGTATTAAATGATTGACTGTTTTTCAACACTTTTTGAATTATTTCGTTTTGTATTGCAAATTGAGATCATGAGAGTAGGCAGTACCGGTAATGGAAGTGTACTGATAATTTTGAACGGTTACATCTTTGTCTCGTAACCGTTGGAACAGTTCCGACACACCCCTACTGAACCCCCTGAGGTCTCAGGTACCTTTTCTTGTGGAAGAGTCCTATCATTGCGACCTAAAGTTGGCTTCCTTCATCAGTTTTTTTTTTTTGTGAGTTTTCCTGTTTTAACTGAAACAGTCTCTACCACTTTTCACATAAATTTTTAATTTTCTTCTTTTTCTCCTTTCAATTTTTGCCAGACCATGACGTTAACAAAACTATCTTATTGTGATCTAGAGATGAATATTTTCAAAATGATCAACGTTTTTCAGTGTTTATTGACTTGGGGTTTATTATTATTTCGGATACTTCAGAATTTATCATTAAGTTATTGCATGGCAGTTCATATCAAGACATTTCAACTACTTCTGACTTGGCTGATTTATAAAGAATACTCCTGGGGAAAAGACTGTTCGTTTATTGAAAAGGTTAATACATTGTGAAGCACAGTTATTTTTCATTAATATACCCCAAAACGTTGTATAAATTTATTGCCAGGTGATTTGGGTCGGATCCGACCCGTCCGAAGTTTCTATTCCAAGTTGGACCATCGAAGTACCGGGGAAGTACCGAAGTTAATGTTGTTTCCCTCCTAATCAAGTGAACTGAAATTAGGGTTGACTAAGATCTTACTTCAAACATTAGTAGATAGAAAATAGTAATGCTCAAAGGTTTAAGAATTCGCTTTTTTCAAGTAAATTCACCAGGATACATAAACTATAGATACCGAAATTGCCCATCTAGGTTAAAGCGTATTTTTTATGCTCCCTTGAAAGAATGTCTAAATATGATTGAGTGATAGCTCATCGTTCGGTAGTTTGTAAAAGTAACAGGATTTGAGTGATGTTACAGCTACAGTTAGGACTGGGGGGATTAGTGGAGATAAACTTCGAACATTGGCAACCCTGTCTGAGATGCAGCTTTTAAGGGCTTCATGCTCGGAAGAGCATGCGATTTGATGAACTGGCTCACTCCAAGTTCCAACTAGAGATTCTATCAGACAGCTTCTTTCTCTTTTAAAATCAGTCTAAAATAAAGGAAGGTAATTCAGTCGTCTTCTATATCAAATATTAAATTTCAGAACTGACCGATAAAGTTGGAATGCGGATATCAAAAAACAACTTTCATTTTTCCAGCTTCCCAACTGTGTAGTTAATTATATACTTGAAGAGAAAACTTTAAAATTTTTACTTTATTGACTGTTGATTTTTGCTGATGGTGCAGAGGTGATGTATATCATGGAGAGAAAGATTTCGAGACTCCCCTGCTAATAAAATTCCCTTTATTAGAGACCGGTTTCGGTTCATAACCCCATCAGTCCAGAGACTATAATCTTAAAGCAGAATTGCTCCGTTCAAAAGCTGAATAGCTACAGCTGAGTAGCGGCTCTGCTTGAACATTGTAGTCTCTGGACTGATGGGGTTATGACTAGAGGTGTGTAAGACAAGGTCATTTCGCACGCTGGGAAGAACACTGGTACATGTCCGAAAATGTGCTACTCAGCAACCTTCGGAACAAAACTTGATGAACCACTGTTCCTGCCAACCACACACGCTCGTCATGACATTCAGGACCACAACGGTTCATCTGCTCCCTGGCGGACTCAGTTTCAACTATCGTTGATCCACTATCACACCCAGATAGAGCTCGGCAATCTTTATCTGATGGTTTATCACATTTTTGTGATAGACCAGTGTTCTTCCCAGCGTGCGATTTGGCGGATTCGAATCCCAAACGGTCACTAATTAGAGAGACCAGGTCTTTTGAATCCGTTCACCCGTTCACTCACAAAACAAACAACCATCCGGTCAGAAGTCACAAAAAACGAGCGAGTCTGTAAACCGAACGAGTCGAAACGTTGGGATCCAGGTCGTGACTCGAAAAAACGCTTCGAAAAACCAAACGAGTCGGAATAGGTTACAATGAGTAGGTGATTTGAATGAATCGAATGAGCTGAAAGACAAAAACAAATGAAAGATCGATTCGAATCGTATGAATCAGTCTTTGAGTGTATTTTGTCTTTTTAGTCCACAGTTCATTCGAATGTAATTCTTCACTTGGATGATGGAAGGTTTTGCTTAGAAAACCACTTCCATCTACTTCTTTCTGTTGATACTTCCTTGTCATTTGCACACATTAATGATCCATGTACAAACATGCATGTATATAAATATACATTATACGTCCATATTGCGGGCAATTAATTTATTTTGTTGGCCTTCTGCCGTTGTTCTCGTAATTTAACCGGGAAACTCGATTGGTGGGTTGATGAACAAATGACCGTGTTCATTTTGATAACCCATTCAGTTCTGACAAGGTCATTTTGAAGATAAGGTCTTTTCAATACGTTCACTCCTGACTGACACACCTCTAGATATGACCTGAAACCTGTCTCAAATAAAGAGAATTTTATTAGCAGAGGAGTCTCGTAATTTTTCTCTCCATATTTACTTTATAGTTATTTCAGTAGAAAATGACGTTTAAACGAAAAACAAGTTTGTCGAAGATACTTTTTTCTTAGGAAATCGTGGATACGACTCAACTCAACGTGACTGATAGTTTTTGACGCAGAATCGATAGCTGATTTCAAAGTTCTTTCGAAAACAGATTAATTTATTTGTCAACGATCATTTTTTGTGGTCTAGGTAACAGAAAATTAAGACAAATCTAACGTCGTAACGGGAAATTAAACTCTCGGAATTCTATTCTTATTTAGAAAAGACAGAATCGGTCACGGATGTGTTATCTAGATCCAGTCTGCGTCAAAATGTACGATTCTTGAATTTCCATGAATTACCACCCGTGAAAGGTTGCCTTCGCTCCAATTAGAGAGCAAACACAAGAAGTGTTTCAATTAGAACCATCCAATTTAGATATCAGTTGGAATAGATGGTGACTAGCGTTGTGTGCAGACGAAGATGCGAATCTGGGAGGTCAATTCTCTCTTAGCGTTTTCTCATACAGGAATGTGCTGTGATAATTACAATTTGAGGATACCGTTGGAAAGAGCATTCAATTTCTAATCTCCCTAATACCAAATAAAAAATTTTCAGTTGAATTTTACGGGGAATAAAGCAACTTAAAAAGTGAACTTAGTAACTTTTCGGCTAAAAATCTTGTTTCCGAAGAGATTTAAGAAAGACATCTTTGTCAAAAGACTGTTTGTCACACGACTAAGTCAAACGACATGTTTGTCAATGCGACGTTTTGTCAAACGACTTTCGTCAAACTTTTAAACTCAAATTGTCGGATTTAAGCAAACTGTTTGTTTTAAGCTAAAACAGCTTGTTTTCGAAGAGTTTAAGAAGACGTAGTCAAATGACTTTCGTCAAACGACGTTCGGCAACTCTGTTAACTCAACTTTGTCCTAAGCTAGCACTCAGCCTGAAAAGGCTAGTTAGCGCACGCTTAGCTGAAGAGATCCGAAAGATCGGAACGAAGAATCAAACAAAACGATCACCACTGAAAGTGGGAATTAAATTTAAATCCGACAATTTGAGTTTAAAAGTTTGACGAAAGTCGTTTGACAGAACGTCGCATTGACAAACATGTCGTTTGACTAAGTCGTGTGACAAACAGTCTTTTGACAAAAATGTCTTTCTTAAAACTCTTCGAAAACAAGCTTTTTAGCTTAAAACAAGCAGTGTGCTTAAATCCAAGTCGTTCCAACGCTTCTTCGCGTTGCTGATGAGTCACCGTATGACGATAAAGATTGGCCAAAGTCCCATCTACACTGAAACAAAACTGACTGCCCCTTTTGCATCAAGAATGCTTGGGTACAGTCAAAACGTTTCAAATTCCCACTTTCAGTGGTGATCGTTTTGTTTGGTTCTTCGTTTCGATCTTTCGGATCTCTTCAGCTAAGCGTGCGCAAACTAGCCTTTTCAGGCTGAGTGCTAGCTTAGGACAAAGTTGAGTTAACAGAGTTGACGAAAGTCGTTTGAGGAAAGTCGTTTGACTACGTTTTAGTAACTTTTCGTTTTTCAACGCCCGTCATGTCCAAATAATTCGAGATAATGAACTATTGCCGGTAAGCCTAAAATCTGCGCCAGAATCGCAGCTATACAACGGTGTAATAAACAAATATTTTACAATCGAAATTAAGGGAGAAATTTCGGTTTGAAAGACTTTCAACGAAATAGTCGGTTTGACGGGGAGACTCAGTGATCGGAGGAGCCGCGGCGGTGAAGAACCGTCAAACCGTCGATTTCGTTGAAAAAAAATGCACGTTTTTCCGCGTTCAAACAGAAATGTCTCCCTCAAATTCGATTGTGAAATATTTTTGATAACAACGTTGGAAAGCTGAGATTCTGGCGCAGTTTTTAGGCTTACCGAAAATAATTCATTATCTCGAATTATTTGGAAATTACGGGCCTTGAAAAACGAAGTTTTCGAAAAGTTACAAAGTTCACTTTTTAAATTGCTTCATTCCCCGTAAAATTCAACTAAAATATTTTTATGTGGTATTAAGGAGATAGGAAATTTAAGGGGACCAACAAGTCGATTCCGCGCCGCGGGCAGCTTTTTATTTTTTTTGCAATATTTTCGCCATGAGTCGCCCGATTTTGATGAAATTTTCAGAGATTGGTCCTCTAATAATCGTGGTAGATTGGTGAAAATTTGAAATCAATCGGGTTTACCAGAACGAAGTTGTAGCCCCGATTATAATGCTCTGCAAACCTCATTTTTTCATCAAAATGTTCCTTTTTCTCTTGAACCACTCAAGCTACAGGTCTGAAACTTTTACAGCATACTCAGTAGGTACAGTGTGCAAGATATGGCAAGCAACTTCCCTCAAAACTCCCTAGAAAAAAAATTTCAAGAATTTTCAATTATAACACATATTTTGAAAAACGAGCCTTTCTGGTGAACTTTCATGATTTAATATCGCAGAATGTCTTGCAGTATTTGTAGATCACAACTATGATAACATGGTCTGAAAATTTGGTTGCATTCGGACGAGTAGTTTCCTGGAAAAAGGAACATGAGTGCTCAAAAATGAGATTTTACAGGAGAGCGGTTTGAATCGAAAAAACGCGGCAGTCAGATTCCGGCAATTGGATTGGCCGTTTCTCAGCCAATAAAACTACATTTTCATTCTCGATAGTAAGAACCGATATATCGAACCAGAAACATCGACTGGCCACCTCAAATCTTCGAAAATAATAACAAAGAACAAGCTAACCTTTTCTCGTCGCGAGTTCCTATTTTGTGTACATCAAGTTTTTGTTCATATTTTGTGTACATCGTCGCGAGTTCGTATTTCGTGTGTTGTGTACCTACGTGTTTTACCTACCTTTACCTAAGGGCCTGGTATTTACTGAACATTGAGTGAGTAATCTTTACGATGCATGCTGTCATTTTTTCATAATACATTACATACTAGCGTTCACGGCCGTTGTTTTTCTTCTAGTTGCGCTCTGGGGCTAACATATTGCTCGAGGCCATCTGACGCGCTAGGTTCCAAGCACTATTTGAAACACTTCTAGTCATCATATTTGGATAATTTTTTTTTTGAAATCTTAAGAATCAAGTATATTATTGAAAAACAGGAAAAAAAAATTTTGACACTCCCGACCAAAAATCGACTTGTTGGTCCCCTTAATGATCTTTCCAACGGTATCCTCAAATTGTAATTATCACAGCAAATTAAAGGAGTTATTACCAATTTAATGGCGTGAAGTCAAAATCAAGAAAAAAACTTCAAAACTAAAATTACTCGAAAAAAAGCCTTTTTAAAAAATTGCTTGGAGACTTTTTGTAGCAAATTAGTTGTAGAATCGACCCCTTGAAGGAATGAGACCTGTTTTGTAGACACCCTGTATACTCGTAGGGAGCATAGAGACCTTGGTGTTTGCTAAGTGAATACCCATACTAAAATCACAGTGAAACTTCAAGGGGGTCTCAGTCGGTCGCCGTTCGTTCCTCGTTCCGGGCCAGAATTTCCCTAAATTTCAGGGGCTCAAACTTTAAAAGTTGTTCCTAAATTATAAATGTTTGAGCCCCTGCAATTTGGGGAAATACTGTCCCGCAACGAGGATCAAACGGCGACCGACTGAGACCCCCGTAAATAAAAATTCACATTCAGACCTCATTTTTTTAGGAATACAATGTTTACCAAGAAAGGGAATGTGGAAAATAGTACATTGAGTTTCCTGAGTTATTCGCCGCTTATAACGTTAAATTTGTCTCTATTTATAAGATACACCACTTTCTTGATGATTTCTGAGGACAAGTTTTGGAACTCTAATAAGTCTTCAAAAGTTCCAGTTTCATTAGTCCAAAAAGCCTTTTAAACATCAGACACGTCGAGTCATAATCATATCAAGTTGAAGTTTATGCGCCAGAACATGAAATTTCCAGAAACAAATACATATTTTGCTTACATTCCCCTGTGGTTATGAAGCTCAATGAAAGAAAACCCTACTTAAGAAAGCTGAAATCCCGGTAAAGTCTTCTGGAAGCAGGAAAAGATTGATTTTCTGCCTACCAATGAAAAGCGATATTATGTTTTATTTATCTATTCTTTATTTACAGAATAGATAAATCTATTTTATTTCAGAAAATGTTCCATGAGGAACTGTTGCGTTTCAAATCACTTGTAATCTCTATTTCAGGAAATTTCGTGCTCCCACCTCAAGAGGAACATTTGTAACAACAAATGGTGTTATGTCTCGTTTAAAACTAATTCTGATGGCATCTAATTGATAACGGAGAGTCCAATTCCCGGCTATCAAGACCCACGCAACTATAAGTTGGATTCTAGCTGAGAAATAGTTGTTTAGTGATACTCCAGGAACTTGTCGAGTGGCTCAGATTCACAACGGGACTTTTCCAAGTTTTTTCGAAGCTCGAGGAAGAAGCTGCATGCAAGGCAAATCAAAAGCTTTCGCACGCTCACACCAAAACTTAGTCGAAAAGTACATTTTACGAAACACGGGAAAAAAACACAAAAAACGACGAGGGGTGGAAAGAGGTTGGTGGCAAATATTACGTAAGAAGGGAAACGAGGAGGTATCAAATACACAGAAACACGATATTCTTTAAACCCAGTTTACACCAGCGAAGCTGAGAAATTCGACCCAACCGAAGTAGGATGTAGTTTGTTCAAAACAGTAACAGAACAGAACACTGAGACGAATACTTTGTAAGATGTTATAGTTTTAAGTAATCCTTGGAAGCATTTGACGTTCAAGATAGATCTAGGTAAGTCACCTGTAAGCCACCACGCAGACAATTTTTCAGGATTATTAACTACTTTGGAACAATCACTTTAGTATCATAAATGAAAAAGATTTTCAGAAACTTATTAATAGGTACCCAATGATGGACAATTTTTTTTAAGAAAATTCGTAGCATAATTCACTACAATGGAGTAACTGATAGAAATTTATAGACAATCTTCTTGTATGAACCAAGAAACACTTGTTGAGCGATTTTGGTCTTTTAGGGAACGAGATATCGCAAGGTAGTCTGAACGAACTCATAGGGAACTGTCTACGGATTAAGGGGGTCTCAGTCGGTCACCGTTCGTTTCTCGTTCCGGGTCAGTATTTCGCGAAGTTGGAGGGGCGAAAACTTGAAAAGTTGTACCTTAATTTGAAATTATTTTAGAAATTCATTAGTGCACGGCCCTAGGGAATTGAAAAACTGAAATATTGCCACCGGAATCATCAAAATCGAACAATAATTGCCAGAGAAAAATGGATTGGGGCTACTGAATAAACGGGGTTTCCCATATTTCTCTGGCAATTATTGTTCGATTTTAATGATTCCAGCGGCAATCTTTTAGTTTTTCAATTCCCAAGGCACATGCACTAATGCATTTCTAAAATCCTTGAAAATTTCAAGTTTAGCTACTTTTTATGGGGAAAACATAACTGAATTGACGGGTTTTTTCCATTTTGGCTTATTATTGCTTCCGAGTCTACCAAGGTAGCGGAAGCTTTGTTTTCACTTTTCAAGGACGAAAAAAAAAAGTTCTCCAAAATCAAAATTTTCACTCGCGTTTTGCGTTTTAGACCTTTCTGAACAATTTTGCTTCCGTGTCTGTGTCTGTCTGTCTGTCTGTCATGAATTCCTTGTAACGCGCATAACTATACGAAGTTATTGTCCGATTTCAATGAAATTTTCAGGGATTGTGCGGGTTAGTGTGTAGACGGTCCCCTATGAAAATCATCATCCCCGGACTGATAGAAGCGACTGCGCATGCGCAAACGTGAATTCCTTGTAACGGCCATAACTTCTACATTTCCCATCCGATATCAATGACATTTTCAGGGATTGTGCGGGTTGGTGTGTAGACGATCCCCAATGAAAATCACCACCTTCGGACTGATAGTAGCCACTGCGCATGCGCAAACGTGAATTTCCTTGTAACGGCCATAATTTCTACTTTTTCTATCCGATTTCAATGAAATTTTCAGGGATGTTACAGATTAGTATTTAGATGGTCCCCTATGAAAATCACCACCTTCGGACTGATAGTAGCCACTGCGCATGCGCAAACGTGAATTCCTTGTAACGGCCATAACTTCTACATTTTCCATCCGATTTCAATGAAATTTTCAGGGATGTTACAGATTAACTTGTTTTGATGTTTTGAGACTAACTACAATGCATCGGATCAACTATACAATCGGGTTATGGATACGAGGAAGCTATGTGCCACACCCACTTGGCAGACGATTTTCAATAATGAACCTTTGGAATCGATTAAGATAAAAATTTTTAACACCCCCTCAAAATTTGTTGGTTTACGTTTCAAGGTGCGTAGAATCCAAAAATCTAATAAAAATTCGGCCGTCCGTCCGCCATACGCGCCACTTTCCCCACTAAGAATTGACCGATTTTGATGACATTAAATGTCATACCAAATTTTGGTATGTAGGCTCCATTTGGGGTCTAGTTGTGCCCCGAAGATTTTGGTTAATATAGGTCAGTTCTAAGGGTTGAAAAATAAATTTGAAATTTTGAAAACGCCCTAAATAAAAAAATGTAGATATAAAGGTATTATTTCCATCAATTTAAGATAGTATAGAATTATTAGAATTTTTTGGGACCACGCGGAGCTCTGTAGGACAAACCGTTCGCTCGCTACAAGAATTTAAAGTTTGGACGTACGATAAATCAGAAACACGAGTGTGAATCGCAAAAGAGGCCTAATCTCCGTTCAAATTTTAGTTGACCGAAATGCGATCGATGTTTTTCTTCATGTTGGATGGTTGGTGGCTTTGCAGACGAGTGATCTATATAGATAAATAATAAACCATTGTGTAATAATTTGCAGCGTTTTTCTCTTGCAATTATTGTTTGATTTTGATGATTCCAGCGGCAGTATTTCAGTTTTTCAATTTAGTTTTTGTTTGCAGTAGTTCAGTTTTTTCAATTCAGTTTTTCACTCCCTAGGGCCGTGCACTAATGAATTTCTAAAATCATTCAAAATTTCAAATCTAGGTACAACTTTTCAAGTTTTTGCTCCTTCAATTTTGCGAAATACTGACCCGGAACAAGGAACGAACGGCGACCGACTGAGACTTCCTTAACTCGCACATTTAACAAAAATACCAATAACATCGTAAACTATTGTTATGGCCGGAAAAATGGGTTTTCCTAGGTAAAGCCCCGATTACACGACGCGTCCCCGACCGCCCTCCCGTTCATGGTCCCGATCTCCCTGCCATCGGTTGGAAATCTCTCCCGACCCCCCTGCCTGGTCGCCTCCCCAAAACGTGACCAGCAGCATGGGTTTTCACCATCGGATTTCAGGGCCGACGGTGATCGGGCCCGATTTAGGGTCCCGAAATCAGGTCGTGAAATCCCCGCTTAAGACGGACAGACAAAGATGGAATCAAAATTGTTTAGAAAACACTAAAAGGCAAAATGGGAGTAAAAATTATCATATTTTTACGCTCTGATACTATCTTCCCATCGTAGCCAACTCGATAACTTCAAGGCTAACTCCTTTGCTCTGGATTCCTGCGCACAACCAAACCGAATGAACGGGTTTTCCCATTTTTCTCTGGCAATATTTTTGTTCGATTTTCATGATTCCAGCGGCAATATTTTAGTTTACCAATTCCCTAGACTGGTGCACTAATGCATTTCAGAAATCCTTGAAAATTTCAAATTTAGGTATAACTTTTAAAGTTTGAGCGCCTGAAATTTAGGGAAATACTGACCCGGAACGAGGAACGAACGGCGACCGACTGAGACCCCCTTAACACGCTTCGTCTTGTAGAATAAAATCTGTCGTGTTCGAAAAAACGTACGATAAGACGTTTCGAGTAAACTTTCCATAAAAACTTGCCCCGTTCATTTGTACGATAGTGTCGAAGCAATATTCCGAATTTTGTACAGGGAATTCAATAAATTTGGGGCATATTCCCGATTTGTTCCCACTTTTTCGGGAGGATCTCACCTGTATCACCCACCTAGCATTATATCAAAAAATTGTAAAATTACCCAACAAGCCGAATTTAAGAAGGTTCGCCTTTTAAGCAAAATTAGAAGCAGACAGACGGTATAGACGAGCACACAAATGAACAAGTGTATTGGCTAGATTTGAGGACAATACAGTAGAACGACAAAATCGAACAAAAAAGTTGGTGTGGGGCTCCACACTACATTCCTTACGAGTAGGAATTTCCTCAGAAATGAGGAGTGAGTGAAGGTGAAGTAGTAGGTTAAGTTCTCAATAGTGGTTGTGGATTACGGTTGGTAAGTACCTCCAAGTTTTTAATGAGGAAAGTAGTGTGAACTCTTTAGCAGAGGTTATTTCAATAGATTTCGACCGATTTCAACTATCGATTGTGACTTACCAGCAAGTGCTAGAAATGTTGTCAAACAGTCCAAAGTAACTCTTTGAATATGATAAGAGTAAAAGACTAATGGCAGTTGTTTTAAACGTATCCAGTAATCTTATAACTGCACCGAATAAGTATAATTTTCTTTTAAAAAAACGACCTAAAAAGCAATATTGACTAGAAAAGGTAGACGAAGTTACGTCAATCTATTCGGTGGGTCATTTCCCGCTCGCTAGGCTGGTCCAAATCAGGGTTAATTCAAGTCAATGGAAGGAACGAATGAGTAGCCAACCGACCGCCCACTTGAGAGACGTTGACCAAATCCAGAATGTCTGACGCATAGATAAGTAATACGATCTCCTAAGCGCCCTCAATTCCAGCTAATCTTATCAAAAATGAAACAACGTCAAAGTGAAGATAATTTGGATGGTAAAAAATAGGTTCGGTCCGATCGAGGCTACTCATTCGATCCCAAAATTAATAATTAAACTTAGCGTCCACAATATTATTATTACACAGTAAAAATATTTAAACGTTTTAAAGGTTTTAGGAAATCATATCTCAGCGAGAATACAAGGGACATCAAAAGCTATGTTTTGCAAAACGCTATTCAGACCCTTATATTTGTATTTCTTCTAGTTGATTTGCTTCCTTGTTTTGGTAAGGAAATTAAGCCGCTTTAGACGCTTCAGCTGTTTGAATTTTAATTCCGTCACAAATGACCCTCAATTAATAGATTTTTATGACATTTTTGTAAGTTACGCCACTTGTACACAACTCACTCAGGTTTTCTCTTGTCCGCCCCTTGCAAGGGAACACTCTTTCCATATCCTCCAGAATGGAAAAGACTTGCCCTGCTCTCTGGCGGCAACCAGAGCAGAGAGAAAGACGCCAGATGGAGCTACGAGTAGAGCTCGTCCAGGTGTGCATCAAAATGAACCTAACTCACTACCATCATTGGAGTTGCGAAGCTTATATATTCGTAGTGCGATAATAGTAGTCATCTATTGATTCCCCAAACTGTGGAGCTTCTACGAGGAAATTCAAAGTCCTAGGGAGGTACTTTGCACTATTCACACTAGGCGAAATCCACAGAGGAGGTGGCAACTCCTGCTAGGTGCTGGTGGTATAAGTAGTTTCTCGTACTTCCAATAGAGTGCACTGATTAGAATGGGGTATTTCAGTCAATTTTTTTTTTTTTTTTTTCAAAAGAGTATGGCTCAGGAATAACGGTAATCGGGTCTGTTCGTCGAGAAAATGTTTTTAAAAAATCAGAGAAGCTAAGGAAAGTTGAAGATTTGAATGGTGTGACGTAGCTAGCCAACTGTCTTTGAAAAAAGTATCCATGCACAGAAACCCTTGGAGGACCCCTTGGATACTACAAAATACTACTCACACACGCGCGCGGCGTAGTCCTTGCCTAGTGTGTGTGCATTTATAGCGGCCAGCCTTTTTCAAACGTGTGATCTCTCCAATTAATTTTTCTACCACATGTTATAGTATCATTGGGCTTAAAGTTGGAGTATAGAGGTTTTCAAGGGTGCTGAATCCAAATTTGAGGTCAAAAACCTGAATTTCTGACCCACCGAAATACCCCATTACCTTGGAGAGATCACATCAACTTTTTTTCGAGTGTCACCATTTTAAATGTTGAAAGTTATCTGTCACGCTGTAATTGCTTGCTATGATATGTGGGTACCTACCAATATGAATATGATAATACGCCAGTTATCAATGAGTTCCTTATTTTCAAATTTCATTACATATCTACGTGATTTCGAAAGTTGATGTGATCTCTCCAAGGTATTTTGTATCAGAGCACTCTATTGGACGTGCGAGAAACTACTTTTACCACCAGCGCCTAGCTTGAGTTGCAACCTCCTCTACGGATACCGCCTAGTACTTTTCACTAACTATGCTCAAAAGTGTCTTTAATACTTGGTAAATCGTGGAATTTAAGTAACATTTGGGACAAGTAGAACATTTAAATGAAACGAATAAAATCACTCGCGATGAGATTGTGGAAAACCATTTTAATAAAAACGGAGTTGAGTAGAATGTTGTCTATTTCCACGAAAATGATGATTTACAAGTTAAATCGATTTCGACGGTTAGGTCATCATCAGTAACAAACAATAACTATTATTAGGAGTAATATATAGTAATATAAAAACTATTATTAGGAGTTATTGTTTGTTACTGATGATGACCTAACCGTCGAAATCGATTTAACTTGTAACTCATTATTTTCGTGGAAATGGACAAGGTTCTACTCAACTCCGTTTTTATTAATTTAGAAGAAAGTCTCATCATTGATCAGTGGAGTAACTTTCATTTAGCAATAAACAATGTATGTAAATGAGCGTTAGGTACATCTTTTCATTTAATCAGAAAATTTGGAAGTTTTGATGACCATCATTGCAATGAACTGTTGGTTGGATAACACTATCATGAAGAAGCTACTTTTTCCAGGTGAAGCACTAGCATCAACACAACCAGAGTTGTCTGTATTGGAAGGATTACATTAGGTACTTGATAACCTCCATCACAAACAAGGGGTCCATCACTGCAAAACTAGGTAGACGCGGTTTATTGCTAGGGACAGTCCAGTATTTTTTTTACTATTACGTGGTATAGGGGAAAGATCTTCATGGTGTGACGACACAAGTGCAAGTTATCTACCTGCAGGTCTATCACAGAAAGTCTGCATCCCTGGGGCAAACCCTAGGTGGCGGATTCGCGAACTAATGGTCGAGACTACCTTCCATTGGAAAACCTTCGCAGAGAAATTAGACAGGTACGAAATTTTATGTTCATACGGTGGCAACACAGCTAATCTGTTACTGATCCAGGAATGAATTTCAAGCTACAGTGGGAGAAAAAGTATATCATTTTGAGGGGGGAAATTACAAAACAAAAAATATTGTTAACACAGATATTTGCACGATGATAAGAGATTATCTACCTTCTCCAGAAGAATGCGCCAAAATGAAATTTTTTGATAATTCCAATCAGAACGTGGTTTTGAACATACTGAATCGAAATGAAAAATCATTGCAAATTGATAATAATAATATTGTGGACTCGTAAGTAAGCATAAATTATTCACAATCAAAACGTTGTACTGGAACTGGCTCTAGGGGAATCGGTACAACAAAATTATCGACACAGAAATTTTGCTTTTTGAGAATCCAAATTTTGTTTATCTTGCTTCACAAATTCAAAACTTTCTTATCTTCGATACATCTTCATCTACAACACAAAGTACCTGGGTACTGCACAAATCTGAATCTTACAAAAATCATATAATTTTAAAACCATTTAGGTAAAGTGAATATTATCCTGGTTACAAAAAGACTAGAATAAAACCAGATACTTGCAAAGTATCACAGATTTTTTTAAATCGAAAAAAAAGTCCGTGATATTTACTTTTGGGAATACCTATGTAGGTACTTGTTGGTCTTTTCGACCTTAAGACAAAGCTTCGCTTCTTCACGATTAATTTCTTGTTTTCATTGATCAACCTTATACAAAATTATAAGTGTTCTTGAATCAATCAGTCCAAAATGTTTGGAGTTGACGAATCCCTAGAGCCAATTTCCATAATACCAACTAGTACCAACTGCGAAGACAAACTTGGAAGGAAACTTCGTACCTAGTGAGGTGTCCGTCGAGAGTTTAACAAGCCCTTGATCCAAAACGTCGTTGAAAGCTGGCCAACCGCAGCCCGAGTCGAATTTGGTTTTGGAAGAGAACAGATTCTGGCCGCAGACGACGCAGCTGTACATTCCTTCCTCGAAAAATTTGTCATACTCCCCGGTATGAGGCCTGGAATTAATTTCATCACATTAATTTCTTTATTGCCTCTATCATGTCAAATATAATTACATAAAACCCCAACTGTATGTACGTATGTCGCCCCCCCCCCTCCACCAGCCCCACAGTCGCCGGCTCCCTCATAGAAGGCGGAAAACCCCGGTGTTTCAGGAAATACCTACTCCCTGCAACATGACGAAGACATTCTATCCATCCCTTCCAAATGCCATTTTTTGAAGGTTTCTGTTGGTTCGCCTTATTCTTAAGTCTCTAATGAGGAATTTCACCGAATTCTGTTTGCATTTTTCCTGAATAGTTAATGGTGTGGAATGGATGAAAATCGGGCTGATTTCGGAAAATAAGGCTCCTGTTGTTTTTGGAAGACAATCAAAATTTTTTATTTCAAAACTAACCGGGAAAACGGACGTGAAGCGGGAACGCTCGCTGATTGGGCTGTTCGCTGATTGGGCTGTTCGGATCGCCATCTCCTCCCAGTGTTGCCCATTGGGACGACGAAATCGTGTTTTCTACGAGGAAAGTTATCAAACAAAAACAGGGGAAACCTAATTTTCCCCATCTTGCTTTTTCTATTTTTTTTTCTTCAGTTTTTCAATTTCGAACTTTACTGTTTCGTGAAATTTTGCATCTGGGGACTATAGATTTCTCGATCTCAGCGCTTCAAGCAGTCGTAAATGAACTATATTCCAGGATGACGTCATTTTCCCGGTTTTTTTAAACATTCGTATTTTCTACACTGTTTTGTTTATTCGTAAATTAGGAAGTTCGGGCTGAAAGTTTGCCTTAGGAGGTTTTTCGAGGTGCTGAATCCGATTTTGGGGTCAAAAATAGGAAATTCCGACATGGTGAAATTTTTCATTGCCTCCGTTAGTTACGTTTTGCTTCATCGGACGTGACAGCCTCTGCTGCAGAGCAATGAAATAAAATAGGACCATCTCTTTCTATTATTTCATTACTTACTTCATTATTATATTACTTTTTTTCACATATCTACAGTTTTTGTTTTTTGCCTGATTTTAGCAGGCTTTTCAGCTAGTATAACATATTAGACTAGTTGAAATATAAAAATTGAAATCTAACTATTGGCGTTTTTAATCAAATCGTGTAACCTAGGCCTTCATGTACTAAAGAGATTGAACGGAGGTTCAAATCCAATCGTGAAGATAAATTTCATAGCTTGAAGCGAGCCAAAACAAGTTTCCGTTTTTCTAAAAATTTCCAAGAAAATTGAGCATTTTTAGTTCAAAAAAGTTTCAGTTTTAGAGCAAACTTAGTTCAAAAAAGTCTTATTTCGAAAAAAAAAATTAAAAGTTGGATTTTGGTTTTGCATTAGGTAGCTTAGAAAAATAACGCTTTTTCCAACGATACCCTCAAGTTTGAATTATCTTGGAAAATAGAAGGAGCTATGACAGTTTTAATGGCGTAAGGTCGAATACCCTTAAGAAATCTTTAAATTGAAAAACAGGTGGTTAAAGCAGGTGGTTAATTGCTAAGAGAGATTTTTGTAGGAAATACATTGTAGAATCGAACCTGAAATGCCCTGTACTTGGCAAAAGTATCTCCACGGCGATTCTATCAAATTTTCCCCCCTAAAGTGTACTTTAGGTCCTCCAAAAACATGTTAAATTGAAAAAGCTTCTAAAATGTTGAAATTTAAACAAATTTTCAATACTTGTGGTATAGTAAGTACCTATATTATCGTATACTTACAACTCACTAAATATAAATGAGAGCTCTTATTAAATGAAATGTATTTCGTTCTATTTCAGTAAGAAAAAAATCCATAAAATAAAATAATGATGCAAATAAAATAATGATTAATAGCGAGGTACGATTATTATACCTTCTCACTTGCTGGACGTAGTAATAAGATAAAGTAGTAAACGTGAATTTACTCCAATACAACTTCTACGCAGTCTCAACCAATGACGTAACGAGTTTATTATCTCAAATTTTGGAAGTTTTCCTGTTGGGATTTGTCTCAATTTTTCCCCTAAAGTGTACACTTGGCCCTCTAAAAACGTGGTAAAACTGAAAAAGCGTCTATATTGCTAGAATTTGTACAGAAAACACGTATGGTATTTTAGACGTTGCGAAGTACAGGGTTAAGACATCCTGTATAAGATGTGCTTCCTGTGATGGATCTTCAGTTCTTGTTTGACACTGATTACTCATAACTTTCGTGGAAACAGACTAAAGTAAGTAAAGTAAGTAAGGTAAGTAAAGTAAAGTAAACAACCATTTCAGGTTGAATTTTCGTCTGACTGCCATTCCTGGTGTCGCGAACGTCATCATCTGTCTTCCTAAGGGTAAGTACAGTACGCCGCACCATCACTGTTCACCATCGATGATCGCACCCTCGCGGTAACCGCGATGTAAAACAAATACGTGTAGTGTTGTGGGAGCATTCATAGTGACGCACCATCACTGCGATGCCATCATCCGACCTCCGAGGTCGACCCTCGCTGTTTTTTGAAAATCAAATTCATTTGATTTTCAGGAGGGCAGCGAGGATTGACCGCGATGTGGACTCGAACGTGATTGGCTGAGAGGCCGCCCCTCCGGCTGTCCTGTGATTCACAGCTTTTACTTCCCGTTCAGTGTAGTTAAGTTCTGTTCTGTCGCTGATTGAGTGCAATCGCTCGCAATGAAAGAAGAGTAGATCGATTTGATTTTCACGTCCACCCCTATTTGGGATAAGAGGCATAATAATCACCACAATAGGTACGGCCTGGCCAAGGAATGGGGGAAAATCGCCACAAAACTCGGAGTGGATGGTGAGTGGTCTTTAGGGGTGAACTTTGAACCGCCGATCCGAAAACAGTCCACTCATTAAAAACCACTTTGCGGCAGTGCCCATTTCCAATTCATCGTCACTATCACTCAACATCATGCCGATGCTTATCATGCAAGAGCTCGTGTGAAACTGAAGTGAAAAGGCGGGAAAACATCGAAGGTGACCCCCTCAGAAAGTGAACCACTATGAACAACCCCCGCGTTTACTGTGAGGGTGCGGGCATCGATGGTGAACAGTGATGGTGCGGCGTACTGTACTTACCCTAAGGGAAGATCAAAATTTGTTCTGATGATTTCGATCATGGCTTCCCAGTAGCCTCACCGCCCTGGGTTGATTCGAGGGAGGCGATGAGAGACCCGGCCGCCGAAAATTTATTTTTTATGGCAGTTTTGAGTTTTCCTGTGCAAGGCTCATAATCTGAGGTTGAAAGGAACTAAGCTTATTAGCTTGACAAGCCGATAGCTTGACAACTCGAATACGTTATTGGGTTGAATAATGCGCTATTTTTACCTCGATATTTACCTATTTAGCTCGTTATTCATATTTATGATCCTAAAAAATGTTGGAGTGTTTATGTAAAAAAGTCCGATGATATTGATGATTCATATAATGTGGTTGGAAAGTTATAGGAGACATTTTTTTTACAAACTAGTGATCAAAATAGGCGTTTGGAAAAACTAAACTAGCTATCTGCAAACTTCAAATCCTTGCTGCGCTTCGAGTAAATTATTTTTAAAAACGCTGCAAATCATTGCTCAAAGGTTTATTATTCTCTGTATAGATCACCCTTCTGTATAGATCAATGGTTCTCCATCAATAGCACCTACCACCATCTGTATTCTCCCTTGACCCTCCCTCTCAAATTTCAGCTTCCTGCGTTCAATAGGATTGAAAATGGCTTCGGAGCTCAATCAGCTGATCAGTGAGCAATGATTTGCAGCGTTTTTTAACTACCAACTTTTTTTTACCTACCACACCATACTGGCTTCACACCTTCACAATCAAGTTTATTAGAAAGAACTAAACGCTTCACACTCGATTCGAAAAATAGAAAGCTTCATATGGAAATTTGATTACTGGTTACGCAGAAGGCAAAACTGTATACAAATCGAAGAAATGAACAGCGATCGCATTTGAGTCCGATAAAATTTGAACGGAGATTAGACCTCTTTTGCGATTCACACTCGTGTTTCTGATTTATCGTACGTTTATTATTTTGATGGTTTATTATTTTATTATTTTAATGGTTTATTATTTTTCTATATAATCGTCTATAAAGCCACCAACCATCCAACATGAAGAAAAATACTTGGAAAATGTCACCCCACGCATATTTGAGCAAAAACCTCTTTTTTGGCCGGTTATTTGCCCATAACTTCTATACGAATGAGGAATTTCACCGATTTCTGTTTGCATTTTTCCTGGATAGTTAATGGTGTGGGATAGATGAAAATCGGGCTGATTTCGGAAAATAAGTCTCCTGTTATTTTTGGGAGACAGTCAAAATTTTTGATTTCAAAACTAACCGGGAAAACGGACGTGAAGCGGGAACGCTCGCTGATTGGGCTGTTCGGATCGCCGTCTCCTCCCAGTGTTGCCCATTGGGACGACAAAATCGTGTTTTCTAAGAGAAAATTTATCAAACAAACATATTGTTTAGTAATGCATGCATTCCAGGGGACGTCCCATTGGATAAGCATTAGATCAGTTAAACCAGTTGGTGAGCGATAAAACTGTTTCACTCGATGTAATTTATTTATTACTTTAGGCAAGAAATAGTGTCCCCCCCCCCCTCTCACCCTTATCCACCTTAACATTTCTAGCGGCATGGGAGCCTCGAATCTGAAGAGCATTTTAAAATCCATGATCTACGATACCCAACATGCGAATTCGAGTTCACCCCCCCCCCCTCCTCCAAAGGTGCCAGTCTGGCACCAAAGCGGAAATACGTTGTATCATTGAACTTTCATCTATTAGTTTTAGTAGGCGGTCCATCGAGGTTCACATCCGTATTCAAGGTGAAACACAAAAAAACAAAAATCACGATTTATGCGGTTTATGGTGCCCTGGCACCATAAAACTAATGGTGGCACCACTATTAGTTCCATGGTGGTACAGAGAATAATTCATGAAAATCCGGAGGTATAATGAGAATTTTTCCTCAATTTCAAAGGTTGGGTACAATTAGTAAGCAGTAAAGGAACCGAAATATTGAAAAATCGGATATTTTGTGAATATTATACCCCCACCCATCCCCTCCCCTTGCAAATTTTGGTACTCTGGTAAAATCATGTACTACTCGGAAGTTATTTGAGTCAAACAAAAAAGAAACATGCAAATCGGTTGGAAATTGAGGCCTGGGCAGATTTTACAAGATTACCCCCGCAAACGCACGTTTTTTAAGCATTAACCCCCCCTTTCCCCCCTTTAAAAAGCAAAATTCAAAACTCCGACGCCGTAGTGCACAACTAGATAGTTTTTCGCGTCGAAGAAGAAAAGAACCACGAAAATCGGTTGAGAACTAAGGCCTGGGCAGACGACACAAGATTATGCCCAAAAACGCACGTTTTTTGAGCATTAACCCCCCATTTCCCCCCCTTAAAAGGCAAAATTCGAAATTCCGGCGACGTAGTGCACAACTAGATAGTTTTCCGCGTCGAACAAAAAAAGAACCAGGAAAATCGGTTGAGTACTAAGGCCTGTGCAGACGACACAAGATTTTGTCACACACACACACACACACACACACACATACACACACACACACACACACACACAGACATATGGTTTTTTTTCGCGGATTTGGATTCAGAATGGTCTAAAACGGATTAATGTGTGGTTATTTTTTTTTTTTTCTGTTGAGTGTTGTCCAACTTCACCCCAGATCGATCGCATAAGGACGCCCAAGTCTTACTGTGGGACGTCCTAAAAAACAGAGGAAACCTAATTTTCCCCATCTCGCTTTTTCTATTTTTTTCTTCAGTTTTTCGATTTCGAACTTTACTGTTTCATGAAATTTTGCATCTGGGGACTACGGATTTCTCGATCTCAGCGCTTCAAGCGGCCATAAATGAACTATTCCAGCATGACGTCATTTTCCCGGTTTTTTTAAACATTCGTATTTTCTACACTGTTTTTTTTATTCGTAAATTAGGAAGTTCCGGTTGAAAGTTTGCCTTAGACGGTTTTTAGAGGTGCTGAATCCGATTTTGGGGTCAAAAATAGGAAATTCCGACACGGTGAAATTCCTCATTAAGCCATCGGAATAGTTCGACGTTAGGACCAACTAGACCCCAAATGGAGTCTATGTGCAAAAGAACGGGCTTTTTAGACCGATTCTAAGGCCTTTTATGGCCCGGACGGCGGATGGACATTGCAAATTTGGATTCTACGCCCCTTGAAACGTAAAGTGACAAAGTTTGAGGGGGGTTATAAAAATTTTTTGCGATACGATCACATAGGCTTATTATTAGAAATAATAAACCAAAATCAAATCATAATTATATAGTTTCTCTCCGTCCTAGTTTCTATCCAGTAATAACTAATTGAATTAAATTTTGAAGCAGGAATTTCTGAAACTTTTTTCTATTCCCAAAAAATTGTGAAAAATGTATATTGCTCGTTTTTTGAGCAAGGCCATCAATGAGGAATTTCACCATGTCGGAATTTCCTATTTTTGACCCCAAAATCGGATTCAGCACCTCGAAAACCTCCTAAGGCAAACTTTCAGCCCGAACTTCCTAATTTACGAATAAACAAAACAGTGTCGAAAATACGAACGTTTTAAAAAACCGGGAAAATGACGTCATGCTGGAATAGTTCATTTATGGCCGGTTGAAGCGCTGAGATCGAGAAATCCGTAGTCCCCAGATGCAAAATTTCACGGAACAGTAAAGTTCGAAATCGAAAAACTGAAGAAAAAAAATAGAAAAAGCAAGATGGGGAAAATTAGGTTTCCTCTGTTTTTGTTTGATAACTTTTCTCTTAGAAAACACGATTTCGTCGTCCCAATGGGCAACACTGGGAGGAGACGGCGATCCGAACAGCCCAATCAGCGAGCGTTCCCGCTCCATGTCCGTTTTCCCGGTTAGTTTCGAAATTAAAAATTTTGATTGTCTCCCAAAAATAACAGGAGACTTATTTTCCGAAATCAGCCCGATTTTCATCTATCCCACACCAATAACTATTCAGGAAAAATGCAAACAGAATTCGGTGAAATTCCTCATTATGATTATCGAAGCATTACGTACGGATTCTGACTACAGAAAATTGGAAAAGAGTGGGTAACCCAACCTGATAGTTAACAAAAAAAGTGCTGAGGAACTCCTTGAGGGACCTTTTCATGTGCCTCGATATTCTGCTCCTTATGAGTCGATTTCAAGGATTTCCTCAACGTCGAGGATTGTGAATACGACGCTGAGGAAATGGTCATACGACTCGAGGAACTCCTCAAGGATTTCCTCGACATGATGACTGTGAATAGTGCAGAGCATGCGACGGTTCCTCATCGCCTCCTTGAGGATTTCCTCGGTGTTGAGGAATGACTGTGAATTCCGCCTTAAGTTCTCGCGCTGGTATGTCAGTTAGGGCGGAATTCACAGTCATTGCTCAAGGAAGCGTTGAGGAACTCCTCAGAGAGATAAGGAACTCCTCGAATTTTGGTATTCATAGTTCAGATGAGGAACTCCTCATCTTTCGAGGATCTCCTCGACTCGAGGAACTCCTCGACATGAGGAACTCCTCGATCTGAGCTTTGAGGAGTTCCTCAACCCGCAGTTGGCAACACTGTTAGCTTGTTTTTCCCTATTTTGAGGAAAGGAAACGGGGAATTTCCCCGTTTGGAGGGAAGAAAACGAGGAATTTCCCCCTGGCAAAACATCACTGAGGTTATAGCAGTTTTGAGAGGTTATACTGGCATGTGGGTTTGTTATTTTTGTTTCTCTTGTCTCCGGTACTCTGTGGTTTCTATTCAAGTCAGTTGGTTTTGTGTTTGTGCGACTTCTGCTGGTGATTATTTGAGACGGATTAGAGTCTATTTGATGATAGCTTTTCTCAAGGCGGAGTCAGATTGCGATTGAAAATTCCCGAATCATGGGCTGTGCCTTCAAACAATATCACGAGTTTCATTGTTCGGACGGCTGACAATCTGAACATTGACAAGTATCCTAGTGATTCCAGAAGACCTCTACATACACGCAGTTGGCAACACTGTTAGCTTGTTTCCGCCCTAAGTTCTCTCGCTGGTATGTCAGTTAATCATCTTCACCACCCGAGTGTTTCATGGATTTTTAGGATGAATCCCAAATTTGAAAGAAATGTTGCTAAATACAGAAATTCAAAATGATAATATTCAATAAGTGCATATTGTTATTCGTTCATTGAATATATTTCATCATTTTCATCAGTCTTTATTTTCTTCATCCAGTGGTAAATCGCTCGAAGTTCCCAAAATTGACAATTTTTGTTGTTTATCCCCTCAAAATATTGCAGTAGTTCAATGATGTTTGAACATCAATTATATTGGTATACCAAAAGGAAAGAAATTTGATCAAAATCACCCTCTTTTGTTAATCTGAGCAGTTTCCTTCCTGGCATATTCAATCATTGTTCTCATCATTCACAGAATGCAGGAGGTAACAGTCGCATCTACAGAGAAGGAAAGTAGTCTTAAGTAATGACTACAGAATGTCGAAAAAACTGGGCGAAAGTCCCAGGGAGGTAGCTTTAGGTACGGAGGACTCATCGACCGAAAAATTAGGCCTACGGCGTCTACGGTCTCAGGAGTGAGTCAAGCACGTCTAACGAAGGCCGGCAACTTGTTACAAGAAGAAAGTATGTCAAGCCAACCGGAGAATGAAGACTTTAGCCATAAATAGAAATTGCCCAGCCCCTTGCGTAACGGATCAACTGAACCACGATGATACAAATCGTGGTCGCACATAGTTTTCGCCCTAGCGACTCAAAAACCACGAACGTAGAAAAATTAAAAATTTATCTAGTCCGGAATATCGTGCTAACTTACCGTTCTGTGCCTTTCTCCTGGGTGACGTGATACTGAAGAGGTGTCAGTTTCTTCTTGAGGTCTTCCTTGTTGTCGGTCATTTTGGCGAAGGACTTGGCTTGAAAAAAGGTTGTGGGATTAGAGAAGTTGATTTCAAACAAGGCTGGACGAATCTGGAAGGCAGGGGTGAAGCAAAAACGATGAGAAATAGGCGGAATAGCGAGGAACCGTCTGAGAATGATAAGCGAGCCAAAAGAACACATTTCGAACACGCCAAAAAAGATGCGGAGAAACAATCAAACCCGAACAGATGATTATAATAAATGAAATTAGTACATAAACACTTACACAAGTCGGGGAAATAACTAGAAGGAATTTAAGGAATCCTTGTGCAAAAAAGGCCGAGAACAAACGGAACGAAATTCCTGCGTACTGCGCAAACAGCAACGAGAGTCGAGAAATGAAAACGAGCTCCAAGACCGTCTCGCGAAAGTCTCTCCGGGAGCCTCGATCGGTCATTATCGTCTCCTGTCGGTTCTCTTCGGGTAGGCCATTTTTCTCACCATTGCTGGCAACTGACAACTTTTTTGGACCCACCACTTCTCTTGAGGAAACTACCTTCATGGAAATCTATATTGTTTATCGCACTTTTGGTTTATAGTTTTCAATAATAATCCTTCGAAATCGAGCAAGGAAAAAAATGTAATCCCTTCTCAGAATTTGGTTGTACCTACCTACACATTTCAAAATACTTTCCTTTTTTTCATAGTTCATAAATACATTCAAAGCACTTTCCTTAGTTCACTTAGTTCATAGGTACATTCAAAGCACTTTCCTTAGTTACCATGGACCGATTTTGGTACATGGGCTCCATTTGGGGTCTACTAGTAGTTGTGCCGCGAAGGTTTTGGTTATTGTCAGTCACTCCTAAAGGGTGAAAAATTGAGACCACCCGGAGCTATGTGGGTCAAACCCTTTGCTCCCTATGAAAATGAAAGGGTTGGACCCACAATAAATCAGAAACACGAATGTGAATCGCTTTTTTTTTTTTTATTTAGGCGCGTGCAACCATCAAGTGGTCATGGACGCCAACATTTTACAATAAAATCATTTACAACTTATAGTACAAGGATAGAGCCTTCAGTTTTTCCAGAACATCATTCAAGTGAGAAGTGTCATTTCCAAGAAGTACGTCTAAGGATCTTGGTATTTCTGGCGGACGTTCAATAAATGCTGGACATTCCACAAGCAAGTGCCGCACGGAGAGTTGGCATCCGCAGGTAACGCAGTTAGGTGGAGGAGAAAGTGCTGATTCCATGAGGTAGCCATGCGTAAGTCTGGTATGCCCTATACGCAGACGGGAGAGTATTACTTCCTCTCGGCGTCGATTTACCACGGTTCCATCGCATAGTCTTATAGTTCGGCAAGAAGAAGACCACGGAGATACACTTTTCTTAACTTCCCACAACTTTTGATGCATCATGCCTTGCCATTCTGTTTGCCAGCAATTCCATATCTTCTTTTTTATAACGGATTTAAAGTCTTGGCATATATTTAAGAATATGGATATTGGTTCTTCAGAAGCTGCTCTGGCATTCCGATCTGCCACCTCATTGCCAAATATTCCCGAATGTCCTGGAACCCAACAGAAGATGACAGAAGTTCCAACTTCCCTTAGCCTACTCACATTCATCAGTATATCATTAACTAGTGGGTGGGAATCAACACCAGCTCTGATGGCTTGGAGGGCACTAAGGGAATCGGAGCATACCAGTGCTTTGTTATCTTCTCTTGATACTAATGTCAGCGCCTTGTTGATTGCGAAGAGCTCAGCTGTGAAAATAGATGTATGTTCGAGGAGAGTGAATTTATGGATACCGCTGTCAACAAATACTGCACATCACACTCCAGTGGTTGTTTTGGAGCCATCGCAGTAGGCAATCGCACAAGGAGACTGACTGACGATAATCTCATAAAATTTAGAAGAAAATTCATGTGGAAGGGTTGAAGATTTTTTAAATTTGGTCATCGAAAGGCAAAATTTGGGGGCTGGAAGCGTCCATGGTGCAATGTGGCTCGTTCGTTCAGTGAAGAATACCGGGAATTCAAGGGAATTAGAAAAAAGATCTGAGCAAATCACATCAATTGAAGATCGAGTATGTCAAGGAAAGCCAAGAGGTAGAGGGTTTATGGTGGAGTTATGAAGAGGATGTTCACTGTAAGCTTTGACCTTCATAGTGTATCTCAACGCCAGTATGGATCGCCTTGAAGAAAGGGGCAGCTCTCCAGCATCAACATATAAACTCGGTATAGGACTTGATCGAAAAGCACCAGTTGAAATCCGCAAAGCTTGATTGTGCACTGGGTCAAGCATGGTCAGTATAGTCGGAGTCGCCGTCCTGTAGAGGATGGCACCATAATCCATTTGAATCGCAAAATGCTATTCATTGAAGAAAATTGGCCTACTATACGTTCGAATTTCAGCTAATCAAATGGCATTGTTTTACGTTTCTGTTATTCATCTTTTCAGCAAAATAATAAACCATTGTATTATAATTTGCAGAGTTTTTACCACTTACAAATTATTAGACCCCTAATAAAGCCGATATACCACATTTAATTTCATCACGGGAAATGGTCAATGAATGGCACGTAGAGGATTTTGCAATGGTGGATGGATGGAAAATTTTTAAAAACCTATTCAACTTTTGGATTTTTCATATCTACCTTGAAAAATCAATTTTTTCTTGCTCAATTCTAGTTTATTATTGAAAATAATACACAAACAACTTTTTCATATCTTTGCTTCCCAGGGGAAAAATAGATAAAATCTGGAAAAATGTGATTTTTTTTCACTCTGAGAGGAACCGACGGGAGGCGAAAATAGCCGACCGAGGCTCCCGGGGGGCTGCCGCGAAACGTCATCTCGGATCAAGAGTATCGATAGTTTGCAACTGTTGAGTAGTCGATGTTTTTCATTACCGATTACCGATGTTTTTCATTACCAATAACTGAAGATGATCTTGTAGGTTGTTTGCACTCGTTAAACCAATGTGAAATTTCCCTTTTCTTTTCTTGATAAAGAGGCATAGTTTGGAAAACAATAGACATTTTGGTGGATAGCAACAATTTGGAATTACTCAGGAACATCGATATTTAATTCGATAGTAACTTTCAATTTACCTAAGTTATCATGGAAGTAAGTGCGAGCCTTAGAAAACTATGAAAACATTTTACACTGGAAAACTAACTGATTAGGCATACAAAACTACAATAAAATAATACAAAATAATACAAAACTACAAAAATAATACAAAAATAAAATACAATAAAAATTCACTCATTTAGTTTCGCATTGTGACTAACATGGACTGTGACTAAACATGGAAATTTTCTATCTCTATTCTGTGGTTGAAGTGCTCGATCAGGATTCAGAACGATAAAAGCTATATCCTAACACTTAACCTATTTTCGCTGTTATTATCAGGTTATCTGCCATCATTCTATCTTTTCACTACTGAGCTAATGTTTTCTTTTGAGGTACCTTGAAAAGACTTTATAAATAGTTAATATTCTATAGTATTTTGGCTCGAGTTACCGTATTTTCACTGGGCAGTGTACAATGAAGTGGTCAATGTGAGATCCAGAAGATAAGAATGTCACGGAACGTAACCAAACTTGCTAGCCGGAATATATACCAGGTAGGTGCAAGAAATTACGCTCAACACACCCTCTTTTCTAATCATTTGTTAAGAATACTAGGTACTTTATACATAACTAAGTAAGTAGTGATTTTGCACGTTTGAGAATCAAGTCAAAATTAGATCCTGTTGAACCGACAAAGTCTCATTTCTAGTTCCTCTGACATCAGGAAAATGAGGAATTTCACCATGTCGGAATTTCCTATTTTTGACACCAAAATCGGATTCAGCACCTCGTAAAACCCCCGAAGACAAACTTTCAGCCCGAACTTCCTAATTTACGAATAAACAAAACAGTGTAGAAAATACGAATGTTTAAAAAAAACCGGGAAAATGACGTCATGCTGGAATAGTTCATTTATGGCCGCTTGAAGCGCTGAGATCGAGAAATCCATAGTCCCCAGATGCAAAATTTCACGAAACAGTAAAGTTCGAAAACGAAAAACTGAAGAAAAAATAGAAAAAGATAGATGGGGAAAATTAGGTTTCCCCTGTTTTTGTTTGATAACTTTTCTCTTAGAAAACACGATTTCGTCGTCCCAATGGGCAACACTGGGAGGAGACGGCGATCCAATCAGCGAGCGTTCCCGCTTCACGTCCGTTTTCCCTGTTAGTTTTGAAATGAAAAATTTTGATTGTCTCCCAAAATAACAGGAGACTTGTTTTCCGAAATCAGCCCGGTTTTCATCTATCCCACACCATTAACTATTCAGGAAAAATGCAAACAGAATTCGGTGAAATTCCTCATTATGCCTTTGAAACAGGTAAATATTTGTTCCATGTCCCCAGTTCTAGATCCTACGATGGCACACATGCTACATTATAGTAGGTGGAAAGGATAAAATAATCGTGTTCATCCACTCATCAATGCATAAGAGGGCCACCTTTTATCGGTATACTCAGCTCAGTCAAGGCCTTTACCAGACGATATTCGGATATTCTGTGTAGACCATGAAGTTCTGTTGTTCTTCATGAAGAGTCGAGGAAAAGAACGTTCAGAGCCGGATCCCGACCCTACCCCATCAATCTTCAACTGTATACCAATTACCAAGATTCATTTCTGTATTCTATAGTCACAAGTTTACCACATTCACCGACTTACTCTACCTAGAGGGTAGAAATGATCTTGACTCAGCTTACGCAGAGGGCTGTTTCCTGTCTGCTCAACGGCACTCCATCCAAAAATTACACCCAAGAAGTACTTATAAAATATGTTTCTTCTCAACTGGTACCATTCTGGTATTCATGAGAGAAATAAGGTAAAATTGATATGGCCCGTAGTTTGGGGAGTATTTTCTGGACTCAGATGGCATTTGTGATCTTAGGTCTGCCATAGAAACTCCGCATCTCTTTGGCGCATTCTTCTGGAGAAGATTGATCTACTTATCTCTTACCAACATGCAAAACCCTTCCTACGACATTGTTTTGGCAATTTCTCCTCTCTTAAGTGACATAATATCCCTTGATATACATTTCTGGATCAGAAACACAATTAATTTCGTTCACAGTGCAATAGAATTTCGCACCACTCCAATTTCCCTGTGAAGATAGACTCGATCATTAGTTAGCGGATTGGCCACATGGATGCAGTTTCCATGCAAGGCCTGTTCTGTTTTGGAGATCTGCGCGCGGGTACTTGATGGATACTAGTGTCCAATGATCTTATTTTTACCCCATGTGGAGTTCACACACTCAAGCTGGATTCACATGGGGCGGAAAGGTCGGAAAGATGGAAAGAAATAATGCAATCTGATTGGCTGATTTCCCCAGTGGGGAATCTGGCGGAAGACATTTTTATACCGTCGTCCGTCTTCTGCGCGTCTGTGCAGTGGCCAAGAATGGTAACCACTAATGGAGGATGCACTAGGGGTGGCAAACTGTCTGTAGTAGCCAACAACCGACTGTTTCAATGCGATTGACGCAATTGATGCGTTGTCGAGTTGTGATTATGTATTCCCAGAATTTTTGCAGAATCCAACTGTGATAATTTTCCAGAAACATTATTCAGCTGGCATTATTATTGGCAACATTATTCGTGAAAATAGATGAGTATTTGGGTAAATTAAAAATTCCATCTTGACAATAGGCCACCCCGAGGTTCCACACTTGTGCTCATTTGTTTGTTTGTTTTCTCGCTATCTCCTTTTTTTCTTTTTATTTTTGAATTTTTTTATTTAAGAATTTCAACGAGGAATGATCACCACCCTTTCAAAATACTGTCAACAGGGGTTTCAGATCTGAGAGAGGTTATCACTTCAGAGGCATCCAGGAGGAAGGTTATCATTCCGTCCTTTCCATCCTTGTGAACCTTCCGCTGACTCCGCCTACCCCCTCCACTGGTTTTCTCGTCTTCCCATCATTCCGACCTTTCTGTCCCATGTGAATCCAGCTTCACTCAAGCTGGGTTCACATAGGTGCGTGAAGTCCATAATGCCTAATGCACAAGATGAGAAGTGGGGGTGTTCCGTAATGCAGAAAGTGCGTGAATGCATTCACATGGTTGATTACACAATGATGCAGAAGCACGCTGTACGTTCTGCGCAGAATTGCTTACGAAACAAAACAATGATTCAAGTTGTTTCATCAATAAACGAGACCGAATCAATAAACGTGTTGTGAACAAACGACGAGAGGTTGAGACAAATTTTACCGCAGTTTGTGCGTAAAATATCGAATTTTTCAAAACGATACACTCTGCTTCAAAAGTCGACATAAGCAAAGATCAGACCCGCCTCGTCAATAGCATCCAATTACGCACTGCGGATTACAGACATTATGCACCTATGTGATCCGAGCTTCACTGCCTGGGGTTGCCATTTGAAAATAGTTTACCCCATGTGGGGTTAAAAATAGCTGTACATTGATAAGCTATTGACTGATTAAAACAATTACTCTAATTTAAATTATTTAGAGAAGTTGTTGTATTCAACGTTTGTTTTTCATTTTTCTTGAAAAATGACCTGATAGTAAAACATAGCAAAACATCAGGTAGATGAACCTACTCTCAAGAAGTGCACAATATCCCTATCTACTGAACATTTCTGTTTATCTTCCCGGAAATCAATGAACTTGAAGAGATTCCCCTTGTATCATTGTTTCTTTGTTACAGGTTTTGAAATCATGGTATCCCAGTGGACCAAAGAAGACTCCTGATAATGCCCGTAGAACATCAACGACTTCAATAGCTATAACCACTACTCAAGACCTCGTGGGACCGCCTGATCCTCTATCCAACATTCGTCCAATAACATTCCATATCCCTGAAGCGGAGAGCGGCCTCGAAAAGAAGTACAGGCTGAGACGAATGGCAGTGCAGGCGTGGCACCAGAGCTTCTGGGCTCACCACAACGCAGCGTTTGTTAAGGTATATTTTCGTTTTATATGTCACTAGAACCGCTAGAATCTCCAAAATTGAATGGCGCCAACAAACTATAAAGATCCTAGAAGAAACTAGAACCAATGGTTCAATCATATTCTGGAGAATCTAAGGATGTTTTTCTCTTTTTTTTGTTTCATCAGGATCTTCCAAATGAATTGAGCAATATTGCAATATGTACAGTACAGTTTGTACGTGTATTCTACTTACCTCATGTATTAAATCGTACATAGTTATAATTAATATACTCTGAGCAAAATCCTAATATTTTTATAAAAGCGGTACACAGGCAGAGCTCAGTAGTCTGGTTCTCTGGCATCCAGTGGAGAGATGGTGAGTTCCTGCACAGAGCTTTGTCGTCATTCATGGAAGAAGAATCTATGGATGTTTAAGACCATGGATGGGAGACTTCCATGTAGTTACGTAGCTGATGAAGGGTTGAATCCCCAACATTTGTTACCATCTGAAGGAATATCTTTCTGTTCCTTCAGTCTTCCAACTATAAATGATATGATCATTTTTCATCTATCGAGCACAGATAGTATCAAGGTATGATTGTTGATCGTGTTGAAAACACAAAATTTGGAATGATTAACCCAATATTCTCATTGGAAAATGAAAAAAAGTAAACAACCATCTCAGAATTTTCGTCCAACTACCACAAAAGCATAATTGGACTCGAATTTTAGCATACTGATCTCGTCTCTAATGGTGACTTTCTCAGGAGCTGATTAGGCAATCCTAGATTCCCCAGCTGCTGCAGCACTCCTGTAGACCATCCAGCGCTAACTTAAGTTGGTAATACGTTGAAACGATATAAGGGTGACTTTCTAGTGTTAATGTATTTTACTACGTCAACGGATTGGGAATGGGGTTACTCAGTGGACACGTCCTTTGAGCCCCTGAAGAAGGTAATACATTTACTGAAAGCTTGGCAAAGAAGGACTTTAATTCCAGTTGCCCCCATTCACAAACAGTCCCCCCCCCCCTCCACCAATAGATACATTCTTGGACACCCTATATACTCGTAACTAACTACATAGCACTACCACCGGGTATGGTCACCCTCCTGAGACCTCCGCAATCCCACCACCCGGAGGTCCCTCAAGACATCATCAAGCCAGCACTCCGAGGACGACCTCTTCGTCTTCTAGTTTCCATCCTAGCTCGCAGCATCATTCTCAGGCAGGCCTCCACTGGTATTCAGTCGACATGTCCCAGCTTTTGGATGCGCCCAGCTTTGATGAATTGGACTATGTCTTCATGTTTCAATAATTCATCAATTTCTGCATTCTGTCTTGCTCTCCACCCTTGGCCCTCTCTGACCGCTCCATAGATCCTCCTTATAATCCTTCTCTCAAATATGCGCAATCTAGCCTCATCCTCAGCCCGCATGGTCCAAGCCTCCGATCCATAACAAACCACAGGCCGCACCAGGGATCTATATAGCCTCATCTTCGTTGATCTGATATCACACGGCTCTTGAAGAGTTTTATATTGGCATAAAATGCTCGGCTGCCTGCCATTATTCGTGATCATAGCTCATCCTGTACTTGATTTCTATTCGTGACCAAGCTCCCCAGATAGGGATATACTTTATACTCGTAGTATGTAAATGATAGCTTATAGCACATATGAAATGTGATTCACGTGAATTTCACAAATTTAACATATGGTATTTAGCTGTAAATAGACCGATTTTCGAGAATATCCATTATGGACTCCTAATTGATTGCATAAAGGCAATTTGATGTAGTGATATAAATAGCATAAATAAATTATAAAGATAAAGACGTAGTGTTTTTTGTTGGGTCGATCTACATATTTGCTATTAATGTATTATATCCATTATTAGTTTCAATACTCAGATCCTATTCTGTCCCTAACAGAATACGGTTTGTTTGAAAATTTTTTTTAATTTAATTGAGACATACAATACTTGCTATTAGTGTGAATCACAAAGGAAGGCCCCTACGAGAAGAAACTCATCAGTAGGTACCTATTAGAGGTGGGCGAAACGGTTACATTTGCGTATTAGGTTCCACCGTTACCGCTCTGGGTAGGTAATAGGTTCCAATAACCTGTTATTTATTAATAGGTTATCTCAGGGACCTTCTCAAAGCTCATTCCGACATACCATTCCAAGGTATCGTTTCTTCTTTTCGTTCCCGACCTATGCTCGATTGTTTATCATGTTAAATTGTTATTCCATTCCAAAGTGTCATTACGTTGATCTCTAGTTTTAATTACCTACCCAAGTTGGGGTTTCTATCAAGTTATTCCTGACATATATACGTAGTGTATTTTCACTCTTTTTTCGATTAAAAAACCCAAGCTATTGTTCTGGCTCCACATGTTTTGGAGCCTTCCCTGAAACGTTATTTAATAACAGGGTTATTTTGGTAATAGGTTCCAAGCGGAATTAACGAAACCCAGTAATAGGGTAAAAGGACCAATTGTTGACACTATTCCTAATGTTGACACTTCAATTTTAAAATGCATAAATAAGCTATTGGGTCACTGTAGGTACTCGAAATTGGCGTCATTCTGTTGATAAGAATGTAGTTATTAAGGTTGGCCGGCTCCACTAGTTATAATATCCGATATAACTCGGCTGGCTGAAATAGAAGCTGATGACAGCTGTATCAGTTACTCCAGCGACGCCATCCTTCTGCCGCAAGTTAGTGAGGTAGGTCAACAAATTTAGTCTTTTGAAGTAAAATTTTGTGAGTAAAATTACCATTTCACATCGTCTGCTTCATGAATAACGTAAGGAAGAATGTGTTAGCATTAAACCCCCAAATTTCAATAGGAAAACATGGTTTAATTCGGTGTCATCATTAGGGTCTCATGAAATAGTTTGTGTCCTAATGTTGACACCTGTGTCAACATTAGGGGAAACTGTTGATTTGGTTGCTAAGGTGATATTTGGATTTGAATGATTGTGTAGTGTATCACGACTATCGACTTTTTCAATTTAACGTGGTGGAACCTTAAGTTGACACCGTCTGATCCCAGTGTTGACATTCAGTTCCTAATGTTGACATCAACTTTCTTTTCTACTTGCAAAGAAAACTATATTTTATCAAATACATCAAAAGAAGACATGAAGCGCCAGGAAGAAGAAAGAAGAGCTGAAAGTTAAGAAGTCGCGACCGATCAAGAAAAGTAAAAGGAGCGTAGGTTCCTCGTCACTATCAGAGAGTTCAAGTGAATCAGAGGAGAATTGCCCATCGATTGCCACCGAGGACGATATAGATGTATTTGAGATTTTTAGGGACATGGATGAAGACAGCGATGTTGCCCAGCAGAATACCGTAATTGGAGGAAGGGAAGAGGAATTGTCAAATGAAGTGGAGCCAGTGGAGGAATCGCTTGAAGAAGATGAGCCGATATCCTTACCAGCAGGGGCCAGCAAACAAAGTGGACCTTCAAACAGTGAAGTCGACCAGGCAAAACTAAGTCCACAACGCTGTTTTGCTGAGGAAACCACCACCGTGGAAGAAGTAGGACGTTGTGCCAAGTCGAGGAAGAAGTTGGACGAATAAATGAAGGAGACATGGTTGTGGCTGTGTTGCCCAACAAAAAACGTGAGACGGAATGCGTTTGCCTGGTTGTCAACGTTGATTCTGAAGATGCTGCGGAAGTAACACCACTTCTTCCCTGCAACAGACTGAGGACGGTTTTTAAGCGTTCGTGCGACGGGAATCATCTCCTACCGGTCAATAACGTCAAATACAAACTGCCCAAGCCCAAATCTTAAGGGGCCAATCCCGATAAATTTGTGTTCCCTGTTTCCGTTCTTGTACCTCTTTAATTAAGTATGTTCCTGTTCCTCATTAATTAGGTATCTTCTTGAAATATATTGTAACCTATTTCGAATCTCTTTTGTTCATTTACCTTGAGCAATAACTTCAGGAAAGCGATGGGTCAATATTTAAATTGGTGTCAACATTAGGAACTGCAGATGTCAACAAATGGAATTTTCGAGGACAAATGTGTCAACATTGGGGGCAAAAAACCATGTTAGAAAAAATTCGTTTATGATAATATAAAAATATATTTTGGTAAGTCCAATACGTGCAAATTGTTCACAAGGAACTCATAATTCATAATAACTACTTAAAACTTTCATTTTCTTGAACCCTTTTGTGGAACGCAGAGTTGAATGATTTTTCTTTCTAATAGTGTCAACAATTGGTGCTTTTACCCTAGGTTATTTTTAACTGTTACGTTAAATACTGCCCATCTCTAGTACCTATGTAGCTGTCTACCTATTAACCTGTCAGTCTTCTACAGTAAGCCTTGTGTATATTATTTACAGGAGCGGAAGGAATTCGAAAAATCACGTACTAGCCCAATGACATCGGACGAAATGTCGGTTTTCTATAAAAAGTTCCTCGATAAGTACTGGGTAACGCATCTGCAGTACGCGAGAAAATGGTACATTCACAACTTTGAGCTGCTTGGTTTGGCTGCGCAGGTCCAGCTTAGACGCATTTTATCACCGTTGTTGAAGTAGTGTTAACAATTGTATAGAAATGTTGTAGAATAAATGTATTTATGCGGAATACTTTCATTTAGCTCAATCCCTACCGTACTTAATAGTTTTTTTTTACCAGGTAGGCAGATAGGTATTTGTTCGCAACTAACGCTGTGCAAGGAAAGCTCCTCAATTTCAAGGACTAGTTATAAGCACCAACATTGTTCTAAGACTAAATATGTTGTTCTATAAGTTTGATGTTGGGTGACATACTTCAAAATCCTGGTTGCAGATTGAATCCAACTTTTTTGCAATCAATTGTTCACAAAGAGATTCAAGGAATAAGAAGTGAGCACATAGTAGGTATCCATACTTCTACATATCTATATTATGCAAGTGAAATCAGTAATCTTGTTAAGTACAGTTTCACCAACGCGGATTAGCTAAAGTTAATCATTGACAGAGGAGAACGGAGCGCATTATCATGGATCTTCTAGGCCTTATCACGACTTTAACCAAACTTCCTGGTTTAATACCCCAATCCATGGATAATCTTCGAATTAGAAGCAGTCACGGTATTGAAGACGCGTTACCCTCGATTAATCCACGGATCAAAATCTTTTCGTGAAACAGAATCCTGATCCGCAGATTTAATTTTAATCCGGGCTCCGATGTTCATCCTGTGGTGAAACTGCCCCTTGGTGCAGCCAAACTTAACGAAAAAACCAACCCTTTCAATCTCTGACTGAACTTGGTGGAGGTAATGACTTGTAACATGGTGAGCACTGGTCTAACAGTTTATTACCCCACATACAGACTGGTCCAATGTTCAATTCAATCACTATTCGACAGGAAACCTGCATAGCCCAACTTACCAAAAACGGTATCGAAGAACGAAATCTTGTTACAAAGTTATCCAATGCCTTTCTCGCAATGCTTGGGAGATTGACTTCTTCATTTTCCCACCCAATAAAATCGTCCACCACTGTTTGGAGAGCTGGCAGTGGCGCCTCCTCCAGGCAAACATAGCAAACACTGTTTGCCTTACTAAAAATAAGCAAAATGAATAAATTAATTTTTGTTGAGATTCTCCTATATTCCCATTTTTTGCAAGTAATATAATAGCCAATTTTGGAAATTTTTGATATAATTTAGGTACTTTTTCATTATTACTAAGTAAATTAGATGAAATAGGAGAATGGAATAAGAAAGTACGTATTTTGCCTTGGATACTAGCCCGCAACACACCATAGACTTGGAGAGGTCGGTAATGTAGATGATTGCAGATGATAAGCGAACTAGCACGGGGGAAAGCGATGCAAGGCAAGCAGTTCAAAAAAATGAATTTTTCGGGAATGTTTAGAGTGAGAGGCGACGATCGGCGGGGTGGCGGGGGGTCAGCACAGGGTCTAGTATTGCTGTACCCCCACTACCACGCTATCAGCTGTTGCAAACAATCGGAGAACTGTTTCGTGACCTTGAAAGCAGAGATAAGCCATGGATACTAATTAACCCATGCATGGCAAGACATAACATATCCATCCAACCACATTATCTCAAGGAAGGAAAACTTAGTTTTTTCGCCACCGCAAATAGCGGCTGCCTGGCGCTGACTGGTGTCCCGTTCCCGATTTTACTGTACATTTCACTGTTCCTAATAGTTTTTCTTGTTGATAGGTACCTACTTGGAAATAATTGCATAATATTGTTGATGGTTTACTTTTGAGGTTGTAGCTACTACGTATATTTTGAAAATCGAATATAAAAAAATCCGTCCGTCTGCGGAACTTTCCTTAATTATCATGGACTGATTTTTCATTATTGTTTATTCTTCTGTGACTGGCCAAGCTGTTTGCCTCACGAATATTCTCACGAGACGCCCCTGAGAGCTGGAAATCTATCACATTACATCTCCGCAGAGTTTGTATTAAAGTCAACAAAAACATTAAATACCTAAAGAAACTAGCGTTTGGAATTAACATAACTGATTCTAAAGTGTAAAACCCTGAATTTGCTTCATTCAGGACACAAATAGGGTCCTGACGTTAGTAGAAATCAGGGCTGTTCTTTCCAGCAGTTGCAAATCAACACGGAAAACATCATCTGGTCTGTTTGTAGAGGCAGTCCTGAACGGTTCGGAGGGGCTTGGAGGAGTTTGGTTCCAGACTGCCACTCCGAACAGACCCATCAATCAATACGTTGATATCGAAAAAATGGAAAGGACATCTTGGCAGATTTTTACAGGGCTTTTACGCTGATTCCGGATTTACCATGGATTTATGGTCCGAAAATGGGGTTTCACGCAAATAACTCAAAAAATGCTTTCCTACTTAGAAATAATAGAAAAACATATTGCAAACTTCTTGGCATCTACTTTACATGATTAAAAAAAAAATTTAATGTCAAAGAGATATTGTAAATAATTTTTTAAAAATTATAGTAGATGTCAAGTGGGGGTTGCACATAGCTGCCTCAGATCCATAACACGAGGTGACAATTTGTTTTCAGATTTCTGAGACAGTACGTTCTATTACAAGAGTCAAACGAGTATTTAATGTTTTCCTTTCAGTACAATCTCGACTGTATGACACCCCAGTCGTTTTAGTTAATTCGCAAGGGAAATTATCAGTCGCCAAACTTTCTGTAGCAGATCTGTTCTAAAAATAGCGCACGAAAGTTCCGAAAATATCTTTAGGGCCGCACTATTACACCGTTGACTCAACAGCTGATGATATTCTACGAGTTGGTGTTTGTTATGGTTTAGTTAATCATGGATCCAGACGAAAACGATTCAAGTAATTATTGTGAAGTTCTTTCCAATGTGTTTATATAGTTCGGGGAGCCACCTGGTTACCTCATTTTACAAGAAATCCTGGATAGAAAAACCTTCTTATCAAGTGGACAGAAATTATTTTTTAGCCGCTCAACCAGGAAGACATGTTATTTACTCAAGTAGATGGTAAATTTGGTAGAAGTGCAATATCCAGGTTTTCTTATGTGCTCGTTAATGCGTTTGAAGTGAACTTTTAACCGAATTGAACCTATAACTAAAACAAACCAAAAGAACTGGAAACATAGGCAAAGCAACGAAGAATAACAACGTTGAATAGCTAGGTACACTACGTAAGTATTACGTGTGGTTGGGGAACTTTCCTTTCCTCTGCCTCACCTGTTGGCTAAGCAAACGCTGCCCTCAGTAGTGCCTAGAAGGACTAATAGTGAAGTGACATGTGACGAGGGAAGGATCCCAGGGTCGTGTGTTACTAAGTAGCAGCGCTTCCTGCTTAAGTCTAATCGCCAAATTTACGTAGTGTACGAATAAATGTAAATTTTTTGCATGTCAATAATACAAATGTGCGAACGTCATTTTCACGTAGTGTACTAGCAACGCACCTGCTTCACAGTGTACCTTTCCTGGGTTAACTTTTTCTCCACTAATAACCACTAAGACCTTTTTGTCCACTAGGTCGACAGCGCGGCGCCAAAAAAAAAATGTCTAGAAATAAAATGGGAAATGAATGGCAGCCCGTCCACTGGGTCGACAGCGCGGTGCGGGTTGAAAATCTCTCCAGACTTCTAGAGCGCCACGCTGTCGACCTAGTGGATGGAGGGCGAAGCAAAAAATTGTCGACCTCGGTCATTTTTGTCAGTGTTCTGCTTTTGTATACGGGGCTTAATCAATGTGTGAAGCTCGAAAAACACTTTGATCGACATTCTAAAATACTTTATAAATTTGTGCTCCTCTCTTAGCAAATCTTGGAACAGGTGATTGTGCTCCCCATCCTCTTAGCGATTTGGTCCCAAAATTTGGTCCTCTTCTTCTGCTTCCAAAGCTGCCCCTAAAACGAACATTTCTTCGTCGTCCGATGAAAACATAAAATCTATGCCCGACATTTTCCTGAGAAGGCACCTTCACTCGATGATGGTTGACGCAGAACTGGCAAAACGATGGGTCGAAAAATTTTATCCACTCCAGTGGACAGAGCTCAAGAATTTCGCGCCGCGCCGTGCTGTCGACCTAGTGGACGGTCAGCTTAAAACGCCGGGGCGCCAGGCAACTCTGTGACACTGAACGCCTGTGGGCCAGTGCCTCTCCCCACACTGAAAACATTAAACTGTCGCTGGACTCCACGCATCATTACGCTTCCTACTGCATTCTCGCATTGGAGAATCAGTAAATAATTAATAGGTATTTTTTACTCATTTTTCGCACCAACTGTTTCGCTCTTTCGAACAACTACTTGTTTTTGTTGTACCACACCTCTCATGGAATAAAAACCCCAATGGAAACACTAAGTGCTAGTCTGATATTTATTAACTTGTAACAATATAGGTTGAATTTCCATCTGTACAACAAATGAGAAATACACCTAATTGCCCATATATGAGACAGAGGAGGGTGTGACGACCCTACCCCTTCAAACCAGTGATTAGATTAACCAGCCAGCCCGAAGAGGATATCGATTCATATCTCTATGAATCGGATATCTCGACAGGCGTAGCTTCAACAAATTGGGAACAAACCAACTGGTTTGTCCCGTAAAAATGTAGAGTCGTCACACTCCTCTCCCTAAAACATACTTCTGGGTTTCAAACAGAAGTATGTTTGAAAAAAAGTCAAAGGGACTGAAAATAGTATGAAGTCCAGGAAAGGACATCTGGAAGCTTCAAGGGAATTCCTCCATCGTGATGTACTATTCAAAAAGAAGAAGAAGAAGAAGAAGATTGCCACGAATGGGTCATTTATTGCCACGAATGGGTCATTTATGCCACGAATGGGCCATTTATACATAATAGAATAAATCAATGGAACTGAGGAGAAAGCACAGAGTAATGGAGACAAGTTAACAGAGAAGAAAGCCAACGTTAAAATGGTGTGCAAGTATTTTGAGGCTGCCTCAGTTGCGCCATCTACTTTCAGCTAGGATTGAGGAACTACTACGGAAGAGGCGGGGAGGAGAGGCCACACTCTTCATACCGCTTCTTTTCAAATCCTTTCGAATGACCAGAAATTGATAACTTTTCGTTTCATCATCATTTCAATTTGCTAAAATTACTTGGAAAAACCAATCGAGGCGAAAGATATTTTCAGAGTTCCTCATGCAATTGTTGTTGTCCCTATCGCCAGTAGTTCGAATGTTGAATCGACAACTGCCACCCTTAGAAACGTTTGAAACCCAGTGTATTATTGAATATCGCCCGATTTTTTCGTACATATCGCGAATATAACTAAATGTTATCAAATTAATTACTTGGATGCGGCCGGTTACGCACCAATGAGAAAAATATGTGATAAACAAGGTGACTTGTTGTGATGAGGTTGGGAACAAACGATCGTGAACCGGCCGTGAACGCGATCTGGTTCTTTCCGCTATAACTACGTCCTGGAGCTCCACCAATCAGAACGCTTCTCGGGCTCCCACATTCAGCTTTCAGCCCAT